>JAHZMX010000059.1:0-26824 GCA_027743895.1 Seira musarum
ATTGGACAAGGCGCCTTTGGCGTTGTTCGTCGTGCCAAAGTACACAAGAAAAAGTTGGAACAGAAGTTAAGGTTCAGGGGGGAAGATGAAAGTTGGTTCAATTCCCCAGATAGGAATGTTGATGAATCGGATCCGGACATGGAGACCGTGGCCGTGAAAATGGTGAAAGGTATGGACGTATTTTTCGTCCTTATTTATATAAGTATTTATATCATTTGTACCGATTCATATCTCTTTTTTTGTCGTACTGGCATACCTTCCTTCTCATTTTCTTGCTTCTTTCCGCTCAAATGAGCATGACAAAAACAATGAAGAACGTCATCGTTTCGTATCATGTATTCTTCATTACGCATGTAATGTCAAAATGATAAAAACTTTTGTTTTTCTTCGTTCCAGTTTCATCCACCCGAGATGATCGTGATCAACTTATCAAGGAGATTACAATGATGCAAAATCTAGGATTCCATTCCCAGATTGTAGGACTCTTGGGAGCGTGCACGAAGGGAAGGACGCTCTGCCTAGTTCTTGAATACTGTCCTGGAGGAGATCTCTTAACATTCGTACGCAAGGTTGGTCCTGAGCAAAAACAAAAACAATTTCCGCTTTTATGTTCCGTTGTAGTTCTTAGATTTAAATATACCTATAATTTAGGTACGCGAAGTTGAGTAAAGCTCTTCTGTTTTAATTTCCGAAATGCGAAAAAGTTCAGTAGACCTTCCACTTTACTTTACATTATTTTTTAGTCGCGTTCATGAACTTTTTCAAAATCCAGCCTTTTTACGTCAGTTTGAGCATAAATCCTCACGCTTCCGTAAAACGTGCGCTTGATGCATCGGGGCTCTGTGGACTAGGAAAATAAAAAAAAAACTGAACAATAAAACATGTCATTTGCATTTGTGAAAATATCAACAGGTTCGAGCCAAGTATTGGCCAACTTTGGGGCTCGCCGCAAACTCAAAAAGTTCTCCACTTTCTGATCGCGATCGCCGCAATATGATGGCACCGGGGATGAAGTTCTGTGGCTCTGGCTCAGGTGGCCAAAGTGGACGTCAGAAAAGCGTGAGTTTCAGCAGTGGCTCGGATAATAAGAAGAGTAGCGACAGCTCTCCAATAAATTACGCGGATATTGGAAGCTTTTCCCAAAGCTGTAGTTCTCACGATGGTGAAAATAGCCTGTCTGGATTTCCGGAACGTAAGTCTGCCTAAAACCTTTTTAATTCGATTTGATTAATGAATCCTATCCTGACCTGACGTGTTTATCAAAGCAAGAGTCTAGTCTAGGCAACTTGAGCGGATCTTATCCTATTTTGCTCAAAGGAATGTGTAACATGTGATGTTATCAGAATCTACCTTTCTAACCTGGTTATAACGGTAGCGTATGATTTTAAAAAAAGTTATATTACAGTTGTTGTTGTAGGACTCAAAATTTCTCGCTCAAACGAGAAAATTTTAGTATTTTTAAACCTTTTTAATTCGATTTGATTAATGAATCCTATCCTGACCTGACGTGTTTATCAAAGCAGTCTAGGCAAGGAGTCTAGTCTAGGCAACTTGAGCGAATCTTATCCTATTTTGCTCAAAGGAATATATGTGTAACATGTGATGTTATCAGAATCTACCTTTCTAACCTGGTTATAACGGTAGCGTATGATTTAAAAAAAAGTTATATTACAGTTGTTGTTGTAGGACTCAAAATTTCTCGCTCAAACGAGAAAATTTTAGTATTTTTCATTTTTAAACAGCCACCGGATGATTCTAGATGCAAAACTCAATAATATCTGGTTATGTTGAAAACAATTCGACGGTATAGTTCATCTGGATATAGCGAATAAAATTCATTAATTTTTTTGGGGGGTAGGGAGCAACAGTAAATTGTAGTCGAACCTTGTGGTGGTGCCTGAACCTTATATATCATTTTTGAAACCGGAATTCTGCAAGGTCGGGAACCGTTCCGTTATGAAGTAAGGCCTTGTATATAGCTAGAGTTTGGTGTGCAGACCCTCCATCCATTAGTCATTTTTAAGAAACGTGCTTTGAACTCGCCAAGGAGTATTTGAGGTCCAGGAAAAAGGCATTAGAGCAAAACTTCTGTAATGGCTGAATGGATTAAAATAAAAGTCCATAGTTTTAGTTGAAGAATGAAGGAAAACGTGTTTTCACCGCGACATCCGCGTGCTCGCCTCCTCCATTACTCTGCTTTTGTCAAACTTATGAAATGAGAAAGTTTTTTTTAAACCATGTTCGTGTACGCAGTAAAAAAGTTGTAAGCTTTTTTCTTGGCATTTCACATTTGAACCATGGACGCAACCCAGACAAGCTTATACTACACTACAGTTTTTTTAAAACTCTAATAGAATCAATCCAAATCTAAGAGAAAGCTTGCGAAGGGAGATGATGATGTGATCTGGCATGTGCTAATTTAAAAAAAGAAGGATGGAAACATGTTGTTTTTGATGGAATGAGGGGACGAATCTGTTTCAAAATTAACGTCTTGCACATCCAGGCCCTTTCATATTTACTTTTTAGTTATTCATACATACACTGAACTCTTCATATTTTTGCTTTACAGTCAGAATAGAGGTTTGTATTAAAAACTTGTATGAGTGCTGATAATAATTCATGTTTCTTTTCTATCTGTGTCGATTTTTGAAAAGATGTGCTCTTGAAATCAAGCAAACTGTTTTGACTTGAAATGCACATGAATAGATAATGAGAATGTTTATAATGTAATCATTCATAATGATCAATTATTCAAGACTCAAAAGAATCTTTTTTTAGAACTTTGTTCAAAGTTTCATTTGAATTATGGCCCAAAAAGATATGTGACGTATAAAATGTTGTTTAGATAGTCATTTCATTATTATTTATAAGGGGGAACCGGGAAATGCATATGTCAACTCAACCTTCAAGTCTCAAACTCTCGAGTTATTTACGCTCGATTAGTCAGCATTAGGCATAATCTCTAGTCTCGTTGGAAACTAAAATAGTATCCACTGCGAGGATGAATTAGAAAATCGCTGGAGCATTGGATTACCACATTCAAAATGCAATTTTAAAGAAGCACATTTATTCGGAAATGAATTGATTTATTCGTTTCAGATGATGCTGGAAGATGCAGTGGCACTGGCGGCAATATCTCAGCGTCTGGTGGAAACTCCTCAAAAACGGACAACTCCCTACCTCCATTCTTCCCCGATCAGAACCCCGCGGAGGATGGAGAAGAAGACGGCGAGGAGTTCCGGCCTATCGATGAGAAGGATGTGCTCTCCTACGCCAGGCAGATTGCAATGGGAATGGTAAGAAAATTAAAATTTATTGCGTATTTGTCAAAAAGGGAAAACCATCAAAAGAAAACCAAACTAGAACCAGATGGAGAGGAAATCGAGACTTTAAGTACCTTTTTGCCCATAAAGCATGTCTCCTTCCGAGAAATTGAATTAATTTTGACATTGACACTGATAACGACAACAACACAGGAACGGAGACTGCTGTCGGCAGAGAATAGTACATCTTCGTGAGTGTTGCATAGAATACTAAATAGTGTCGAATCTCGCTCTATCTTATATCTATTCCACAAAAGCGACATGAAGGTATTACGGCGACACTATCTATATTGTATTATATTGTATAATCTTGCTTTATCGGCATTTGAAGGGCGGCTACTACCGCCACCGACTGAAATTTTAGCCTTGACTGCTGCAGAAAGAATTCAAATTCAAAATCGTGATAATCATTTTTACTGGAGTAAATGTAGATCATGGTTTTGGCTTTGAATTAGTACTTATAAGCCCACAGGGTTGTCTTTAACCGCTATGAAATGGGTGGACATACGGATACTGAAATTTGATTGCATCACGCAATTTGGAGGCGTTGAGTTGACGCATTTGATGTTTTTGTTTGATGACGTGACTTGACTGAATGAAGTCGTTCGAGTGTAATCGTAAATCTAAAGGAAATTGAAATGAATGGTGCGGCGGATGTGATGCGATCTAATATTCCCAAATGTGTTTTATTTTTGATCTCAAGGAATATCTGGAAAAGAATCGGGTCGTTCACCGTGATCTCGCATGTCGAAACGTACTTTTGATGGGTGACTATAAACATGTAAAAATCTCCGACTTTGGACTTAGCAGAGATATTTACACGTGGAACGTGTACCATCAAAAGTCGAACGGAAAGCTGCCGATCAAATGGATGGCCATCGAAAGCATCTTCACCCACATCTTTACTACCAAATCGGATGTGTAAGTTCCAATTTAACAAATTTGTTTTTACAAAGGCTTCTTAGTAAAATAAAAATGGTTGTAGTATTGATTTTATACTGTCCATTTGTGTGTATCTGTCCAAAAATATGCTAAGACCAAAAATATACTTAACGTATTTACGAATCTGTACCTAAAATAAATACTTCTGTCGAACAGTTTGCAAAAAAAGTAATGCCCCATAACAGCTCAACACTACTTTTTCGAAAATGTAATTCTGATTTGAGTAGAGAAGTTGCATAAATTCTACAACCCCGACGTGGTAAAATTTCACATTAAAATGTGCTTATGTATTCAAAAGCTAAAAGTGCTGATTTTTTCTCCCAGAAATTATAATTTTCACAGCAACAGACATACATAGGTATACATAATTATATTCTAAAGTGGGATTTGTAACCAGATGATCACTGCGAAGAACAATTGTATGTACATGTAAATATATATTTGCCATAAAGAAATGATAATCAAATGTGCATTTGTAACTCAGTAGTCAGTGTAAAAAGTGTTTCCATATTCTAGCTACGTCTGTTGCAACTTATAACTGCAAATAGCTTTATTGATATGGATCGTTTGATAAATATTATATTTTGATGCACGGTCAGGTTTCATGATCAAACAGTATTTTTAGTTGGATCAGTATCGATCCTTAAAAGAAGATGTCCAATTTCGCATGTCACACCATGTGACTTGGAAAGTTTTCTTGTTTCCACTTTGTCTTGAATGTCACCATTCGCGATCACAATCACGATCGATCATCCCTTTTCTTCCAAAACATTTTCCTTTTTTGTAAGGTTTCACATTTCCCATCTAGTTTTATCTCCAATTTCTCCGTCTATATAAGATAGTATGTTGACGACAATAGAAACGGAGCGGAAGGAAGTCTTGTTACAGTTAGCTTGTCACAACTTCATTTACGATAGCGTCGAATAGTAACTGCTTCCATTTTATTTCTTTGTGATTTTTTATTGTCAGCGGAAGTTTGTCCTTTAGACTTTTATCATTTCAATCGTTTTGCAACGGCACCCTTGTAAAGTTCCTCCAATTTTCATTCGACACCCAAATTGATTGATTTTTAGTTTGAGTTTGATCGAATCCTTGCAGATTGGATGCCATTTTTACAGGGATCGAATTTCATGCAACAAGCAACGTTTCATAAAAAAAATAGTTAAACAAAACATCCTCTATCAAACTTACAGATAAATAATATGCTTTGTTGAAGTGTTTATATAAAAGAATATTTCAAATAAATATTGCCATTGCAGTAACATATATATTTCAATATTTTTTTTGACTTTCTAAATGTTTCTGCTTAGATTGGATTTCAAATGAAGCATTGTAAATTTTTTAATTTCAATGAAGTCTGAAAAATGACGAAAACGTTTTTCCTTAAAATGATCCTGTTTGGCCTGAATCCGGCGAACATTCTTGAAACCGTTTTTTATTTAGTTTAGCCTATTTAGCAAACTCTCCAGGATTTCGACAGCGTAGTCGTGAACACGCATTTATCAAGATCAATCTGGAAGGGAAAGGCAGTTCCGTTATAATAACACCATAATCCCTTTTGTTCGCATTTTGATTTTGATTGATGAAGCTGACTAAAGCCTACTCTAACTCAATAAGAAGCTGTGAACTAGGATGTTTTCATACGGAAGTAATTTTAGTTCTGCTTCAGTCGCTCTCATTCAATATATTATGTTTCCTTGAATTCCCAGGTGGAGTTACGGAATTTTACTTTGGGAACTGGTGACGCTAGGAGGTTCCCCATACCCTGGCTTGGGAAATACAGAGTTATTCCAACTTCTTAAATCTGGATATCGGATGGAACGCCCTGAGAACTGCTCCCAGGAACTGTGAGTCCCATTTTTCATTTTCATTATGTATAGGTAGGTATATGACCTTAGACAAAGGAAAAGAAATGGATTTTGCGAGTGAATTGACTTCTGTGGAGAACGGAAAACTTGTTGCTATCCAAATCCAAAAGCCAGCTTTACTTCATAATCATAACCTACTCTATTTCATCTGAGTAAGACGTGGTAAAGGCGATGCATGGGTTTTAATGAATAAAATTAAGCTTGATGGTACGACAATGTGTGGATTGTGGAAAGTATGAAAATCCGTTATTATCAGAAATAACTACATTAGTTTCTGTAAAAATTATGAACATCCGTTCTTTAGAAAAAATCGACCAAACCCGCGTCATGCTGAGAATTTGAAGATTCCCTACTTCAACTCGGTTTTTTATTTTAAATACACACAATAATCCAAAAACTACTCTATCTGCATCTACATTTCGTTTTTCTAGACATTTCCGATTCAAGAATTCATTAAAATTATGTGACTCTGAATTGAGTTGGCTGTCAAAACATCTTTCTTGATTTACTCTCTCGCTTTTGCTTGGTTTCATTTAACCGAGAAAAGAAAGGAACTGTTCGAGTGAGATAAAACCGGGAGAGATATTGTTTCAGTTCCCATTAAGACTCCTCCATTCTTTTCTTTTATGTAATTCTGAATCCAGAAGATAAAAAATTTGCGTTGGCTTCCTGTTGTATTCAAGGCCTTGCTGAAATTACGTTTTACTTTTACCTTTTATTTTTTTATAAAATGTCATTTCATTCCTCGTCTTAAATTTCATTCTCATGCCTTGTTTTTTCCTACGATGGTTATGTTGTAACTATAAATGTCATGTACTTTGGTATGTATGGACGCCCACAAAAAATCTAAGGCGTATGCAAGCTAAACTGTTATTCGCCCACGCGCACGACATTCTCATAACGCCATATTTCGATATATCAATATTATAAAACGGACTAAGGCTTGGGCGATTTTTTTTTAAATTGAAAATCCATTAACAGTCGGATGCAGGCGTATATTTAAAAGGAAACCATGAAAATCTGTTATTATTAGAAAGTTTTCAAAAAAAATCTATTACATGGTGATCCATGACAAGATAAGAGATAATCTTGATAATTTGGAAATTAAATCGTCCAATAGAATTTTGAATGTAATTAAATTTCGATGCACTACTGCGTTGAAAAATTAGAGAATGTCGAATTTGTAATGAATTGCCAGTTTATTTTCTAATTGATGTTTGACAAACTATAAAAACTACATGATCATCTACTATATGGAATTAAACTATGTGATGAAATTCCTGCCCCGGTATAAAACGCATTGAAGTCGGAGGAAAGGTTTGGAATGTCATAAAAAAAATCCTTAACATTGATTTGCATTCTCATATCAATATCAGAAGAAATGTATGATCCGTTATAATCAATTAATCCGTTCTGAAATACTTATTGTTTGCATGGGGCACGGTGAGACGCCTGTTTTCCAATTTATGTATTTCGTAAGGATGCATTTTGACATTTTGACCCACATCAGCAAAAATTACATCATAGCTCCGATCGTCAGACTTCAGTAAAAAATGTTTTTTCTTTTTACTCCTAGAGAATGGGAAAACGGTTCAATTTTCATTTTTTATCCACCCATTCTTTTGGAAACAAGTTTTATATGAAAACCGAAACCGCACCTTCATTTCATCATGCAAGCTCTAGTCGGAGTTGTATCAGATTCAGCTATAGCAATTTATGCTTCTTCAAGGACTTTTTTTAGTATCTGGAGTGAAATGTAGCCTCACCTATACCCATAAATATGAATTTCATGGAAAATTTTTTCTAGCATGGATCTGTAACTTTCTAAGGAAGACTTACCAATTCCCATTCCTCAAGCGAAAATGTTGAACGCAGACAATGCTGAAGAAGCAGGGATTTCAAAATTAAAATACATTGGTATTGGCCTTGGGCGGGTGGTAGTGTGTGCTCCATGTTTCTGAATAATGGGGTATCGAACTTATCACGTGTTTAAAAATTGCAGAGATTAGATTTGATTAATAAGTTTATAACGAGTAAAATAATTCATATCAGGTTCATACTTCCTCAACAAAGCAATTATCAGAGACCTTCCATTATTTAATGCAAATAATAACGGATTTTCAGACTTTCTTTCAACTTTTGATCTGGCTGACCTTGAATTGCCGAAGTGTGCATTTATTAATCTAAGCATACCTATATTAAAGTACGACTTTTATGTAAAAAATAATTGAACACATGTATATCGATTTTTCATGTCAATTTAAAAACGGATATTTATTTTTATGGCTTGAATAATACCGGAATTTCCAATTGCTTTTTCATCTTTTCTACACTTTACCAAAATTATGGTTAAAATCTGTTCTGCTTTAGCCGTTACTGTTCCGATATGTGCTTGAAGACTGATATTTCTTCCTTTTAAGTAGCTACAATTCGATGTTTAAAAACCCCACAATCCATTTGCCCAATCCGATTGTCAACTCTGCATATGTGGTAAAAGCTTCTGAGATGTAAAACACTCAGGTTTTTTGCTTTTATGCAAAATTGGAAATGAAATGAGAAGAGATTTAATGCGTTTTAGTAGTAAGCAAAATAAAAGCTGAAGTCCTTGCAAGAAGATTAAAATTAAAAGTAAATTTGATTCGATGTGATTTTGGTACATAGGTACGCAGTAATGAAGAAATGTTGGCGCGCCGCCGCAGCCTCCCGACCTAGTTTCACTGAACTACGTCGACACATTGAAACGATGATGGAAGCAGCAGAACCGAACCTTTACCTCTCATTGCAAGCTGACATTCCCGTGGATTTCTACCAACTCAGTTCCAGGTTGGTTCATTTTCATTTGTTTGCTTTAGTTTGCTTCGGTTTTTGAAAAACAAAAACTAAGAAAATAGCATTGAATGAACTGATACGCAAACCTGAAGGTCCAAATCAACTCAATGCAATAACGCGGTTCCCCGGAGGAAGATGGAGCAAGCCATGTTTCATTTTTTACTTATGCTGATTGCTCATTCTTTCTGTACAGGGCTGACCTGCACATGGTAGGAAGACAAGATGAGATTGGATGCACATCGCCCCTCCGCGATCTTTCACTAAGCATGTCTAGTCATTTAAATGGTAACGGAGTCAAGGCGATTACAGGCACCTCTCAGTCATCTCGCCGCAAATCACGTCATAGTAGTCACAGTCACTACCACAACACTGGCTTTATCGCTCACAATCAAAATGAAGTTAGAGAGAGGGAGGTTTCTCCAGCTTCCGTTTCAGGGGGTATTGGGTCATGGAATGAGAGTAGTGCAAACAACACGAATCCGATGACCAGTCCAAATAATCGCGTTGACTTCGAACAAGAGAATTGTGATAACGATCATGGCAATGATCATGATGAAGCCATTGAATGTTCAAGGACTCTCTTATCTTCCGATAACGATAACTACGAGGAGCCAATTTCTCCTGGTAGGAGGATTAGGGAGAAGGTAGGTCATAAAATATTTGTAAAACATTTGGAGATCCACCAGCATCGTAGCATCTCAACTCAGTTCAACGTCTTTAATGGCTGAATTGTTTTGTTATTCTAGGATTGCTCCTACTCTAAATGTACGTTCCTCCGTGAGACCGCGGTGAAAGTATTGCATCAGGATCAGAATGCCCCGTACTCGTCTCATTCTGAAAATGAAGGGGAAGGACATGAACTCATAGAACGAAAGCTCTCTGCAGTTGACCTGGAGCTGGAACCACACAGCCCCGACTCTGGAATCCTGATCCACAACAATCGTAAACGCATTGGATCTGGGGACCCCGAAGAGGAAGCAGAACTGAATCCTGATGGCCATCGAACTGGAGAAAATGAAGAATTTTATGACTGCAAAGCAAAAACCCCATCTCCATTACCAAAGAAACCTTCCCACACAAAATCCTACGTCCGTGTTGCTAAATCCCCATCCGCTGCTGCTGTTCATCCCAAAAAGGGAACGGTTCCTCTGCAGGGACCTTCGTCGTCAACATCAACTGGAGTGGGGAAAAGACCGACAAGACTTACGCTTCCCTTCATCAACGTTAATGATATGACAATCATCGAAAACCGGACGTACGACTTGAGGGATTCATAAAAAGGTTCCGTTTTTTATCTCATAATGCCAAAAAATCCTTTCCGGATGAATAAGATAGCATGTAAGTATCATGTATCTGTAATTTATCTTAAGCCATACTGCAAATAGACGGTATATAGCTTTTAGCAGTAACTTTGAGTCAGTTTTCTTTCTAAAATGTAAGATATCGATACTCATCCCATTTCATGAGGGAATCAGATTTCCCAATTTGATCTCCTTCCTGGCATGACATAACGGCTGCAGCTCATTTTCATATAATTAGAGAGGATCAGAAAAGCAGAGTCGTCAGGAGAGATGCTGATGATATTTACTTACGCAGCTTTTATGGTCATCTACCTTATCAGGGATGCGATTTGCAGTGAGCTTTAACAGACAAATAGGCTTGCTTGGGTAGGACACATTTAGGAAAGTTTTAAACTTTTGATTCTGTTAGTTTTGCTGAGAAATGCATAGTTTTTAAATTGTAGAGATCAAGATTCAAACTTGAAATTAAGGCACACGTGAAATCTTGTTTTGATTTGCGAAAACATCGATAGCAGCATGTTCGCGTTGGTAAACAGGGAATGCTGATTGGAAAAAATATACGTGAAATCCCGTTATAGTATTGTATATTATAATTTTTATTATAAATTAAAATTTAAACATGTCATACTCCCTTGTCCACGAATCGCCTCAAAGCACAAGCGCCCTAAAAACTACTTTTCTGTCATCTCTTTCTATGATCTAGTCTGGCCTAAATTATGTCGAACGCAAAGGATTCTTCTAACAAAGTTCATATTACAAACTAGGTACACTAATTTTGTTTGAAATTTGAGTGGAAAAAGTGAAAGAAGGATTCTACTTTATATATACATTATATCATAAATGATAAAAAATGAACATTCCGTAAAATGTTTTAGTCCAATATTCCCCCATTAAATCAAGTCGTCATTAAATAGCTTTGAGCATCGAAATGAAACAAATGAGAATGAAATTTCCCAGAATTTTGTCGATCGAATGCAGATCACGTTTTGAGATAGTATACCTTCGGGCCCTCACACATGCACACATTTTATTTAGACTCGGCTAAATTTAGATTCATTCATGCAGCTGGAAAAAGTAAACAGGATGTAAAGAGGAAAGGCGTCAGTTTGATAGTGATAGATGTGAATAGGAGCTGAGTTTGGGAGAGAAAAAATGAAAGCAAAGACTGGGGGAAATGGTAGTGCGAGGGTGGTACGTAGGTATGATGTTCATAAATTTTTTATTATTCACAATTTGCAATCACAACCACTGAAGCTTTGTTGACTTTGTAAACAACGGCATGGCGTGATCCAAAAAATTGTTACCCTTTCTTCTCTAAAAAAACCTACCAACTCGCCGATAAGATACATGGAGTTTACCAACACTCATTATGATGCAAAGTTTGAAAAAATATCGACTGGACTAAAAGGACCTAGGGCCATTAACTTAGTTTTCGTTTTCATTCATTTATCTTTTCCATAAGTAGTTTTGAGTGGGTATTTTATGTAGGTCAAGTCAAGTCAAAGTCAAAATAGCTATAAATAGCTTCAGCGAGACGCAGATTAGAATTGATTGATGGTAAGGATGATGATGATATGACTGACTTTGAATGATGTAAGATCTGTGTTTTCTCATGTGATATAAAATCTAATCAAGTCAGTTTCTATTTATTACAGTCAGTTTTTACATTATGATTTAACTTAAAGCTTGATAAACGAAATATAAGGAATGTTGAATGAAATCAGGTAGCTGTGTACACATTTTTCATATAAAATGGGTGAATATTAATCTTTCTGTAATCTTGATGTGATGTGTTTAGTCTTAGTGTTTATTCTTGAACTTGACCGCTACAGTTGTAAAAGGTTGAAGTACAAAAAGAATTTCTAAAATAATCGCTTTGAATTTTAAATAAACTAATTTAGCTGCATATATAATATTGTCAATATGAGATAATTGTGTAAGAATGAAATGCTCATTGATTTATTAAGTAGTGCTGCTACTTGCTACAAATAATTTCCACTTACCTGCGTAGACGGTAGACATTTATCTGCCTCTGGACCTGAACTGAGTTTTTCCAGATTGAGAAAAAGTAGAAAAATTTGTACCTATTTATATACCTACCGCAGATCTGAATTTTGCAATAATGAAAATAGAATTCGAACGAAATTTTGTTTTGTGTACCTGTGCAAAAAGTGTGTAAGTGAAGTGAAGTGAATGAATATGAATACGAATATACTAAATAAAATTATTCTTGGGAAAGGGAAAGTATGCAAAGAAAAATGTTTTGGAATATATTTGGTACATATTCATATTGCTAATTTAGAAAAAAGATATTTATTCGACCGAAAATTGTAAAAATGCTTTGTAAAACTTCTTTGAGTTTCCAGAGTCTTGGAACTTACGAACAATGAAACACAATCATATAGTCAATATCAACGGAGCAAACGAAAAAATAACAAATCTATTCTTTGTACAAAATATTGCGATTGCGAAAGTTTTTTCTACATAAATATTCCAACTCCGACTTCTTGGGAAAGTGAAGATAAAGAAAATGCCAAGCTAGGTAGATATCAATCTAGTTCGTGTTTAATTAAAACATGTCATGTGTCTGTGTTTAACTATGTACCTACGTACTTACACAAGTAGACATTATTTTTTCCGTGTTTATAATAGTTCTAAGAAATTATTAAGGAAGTAGATGCTCATTATATCCTGCTTTTTTTAATCAATCTGCGATGTGGTGAAAGATATAAAAGTAGGGTTGTGAACATTTATGGGGCGGACTGAGACAGAATAAAATGTCGAATGCTGAACGAAGAAAAGTATTTTTTTTGTTTTGTATCTGCTTATACGAAATAGTTCCCCAAATAAATAAATATCTTTGTATTTTCAATTCAGATTGAATGAAAGTGGAGGTCGCGGAGACAATTTATTTACGTCATTTTCATCAAATTTTAGACAGATAACAAATCAACTTCATCTTACGTAATAATAATATAGAATGCTGATTTGATTTTCATTTGTCATTCATTTCAAGAGAAAGAAAAATCCCTGGCCTATTTCTCTTCTCATTTTCACGCCTTTGTTTTTATGATTTTCATTATCAAAGTCAGACTGCATCAATCATATAGGCGTGACGATATTCATTTCATGTATTTGAAAGAAGAGAAGAGTTTCGTGAATTTTCTGATATGCATCTTTGTTCATTGTTACTGTCACTTCCCGAGCTCCTAATGGTTTTCCCTGCACGTGTCCATTCAACAACTTAAGAACCTGTCAAGTCTTTTACACTGGATGAAAGTTGCATGATCTTCCTTCCTTCCTAAATGAAAGAAAGACGGAAGGGGAAATGGAAAATGTTTTCTCTTTCGAACTCTCGTTGTGTCCTTCCTCGAGGCGTGTTTCTTCCCACGGTTTTTAGATACGGATCAATTCATCTGCCGCATTTGCATTACAAAAGAAGTCCCTTTTGTTCTTCGCTACTTGTGATTGTGTTCGAAGAGGTCTTGGAATCTAATTGTGTTTACCTTGCCTGACCTTCGGAGCTTTTTGGAAAGGATAAATTGGAGAAAAATTGTTTAGATTTTTTATTCAGAATCATGTTTCACGTTATGAAAGTTTGAAATGAACATTAAATTTTCGAGATTCTTTCCTTGACCTTTGGAATTTCCAAGAAAAAAAACGAGGCAGATAAAAAAGGGAGTATATATTAACTCGTGTCATCCTTAACCCATTACAGTTCAAATTGAAGTGTACGATCATATTTTTGTAAGATAAGTGCCTATATGTATTCGTCACTTTATTGCTGGTTCGCCTTTTCCTTGAAACGGATTCTTATCTCTGAAGCTCGTGGCGTAACGATACCGAGAGAAAGTTATGATTTTGATTGCACATCACGCCCGTTTTTGTTTCCTGTCTGTATTGTTTAATCTTATCCGAAAGCATTGAAATGGAACCTGAGCCAATTGTTCCTGAATAATGCCTCATCTGAGGATAGCTATGTTTATGAAAACATGAAAACAAAATGCAACATGCCATATGGCAATAGCATAATAATAATAGTTTTCGAACGATTACATAATAGAAATAGGACGTGACAAGCCTTAAATAATTTGAGATCATTAGATCACCATTCTGTTTTAAAGAGGCCTCCTCTTTTTATGATCTGGTCTTGGCCTTCAACTCTTCTTGTAATTGTGGTTTGACTTCAAATCAAATGATAATCTTACGTGATCCCATCATTTCTTTTGCGATTGCAAGTGCCATTGTATCTAACGAGCTTTCTTCAAGTGTCCGCGTAGATCATCATCATTTAATGTCATACTCATGGATGAATGGAACACGAGCTGGAGCTATTGCAGATATGATATGAATGAACTAAAATCAAATCTGTCTACACCGGTCACTGTTGCTGTCGGACAATCCTCTGTAGCCGTGGCCCTTTTCTTTTGGTGTAGTGTGGTCTGTTAGTCTTAATCTTTAAACAATTTATGCCACTAATATTTGTACAAACTTTCTTCGTAGTACGGCAGTAGTAGTGTTCATGTTCATCATAATCATGATGTAACATCATGGATCAATGAGACACGAGCGGAGATTAGGCTCAGGCCACCATTTATCCTTGAACATAAATGAAGAGGCGCAGCACAAATGGGGGATCAAAGAAGAAAAAACTAATATAATTTGCAGGAGCAGAGCAGAGCAGAGCAGATCAGGGTTTTGAACAAATTAAATCTCTCTTGTTAGACGTCTTCATTAATCCTCTTCCGGAGGTATAATAGAGCCAATTAAAGCGGTTCACAGAGTTCGATAAAGTGTGCCATCTTCATTTTCCAATCCAATTAAAAAAGATTTAATTTAAACAAAAAATTCCTTCATTTAAGTACGCCCACACATGAACCTGGGTGTATTTTTTTGCGCTTTTTATAACTAAATTCATGGGGAAAGGATGACGACAAGTAGAAGAAAACCCCCGATGCGATCTTGTATGAAGAGGATGTCGTGCGCGTGGGTAGGGCTTCTCTTCCTGTGAACTTTAAAAATATTTACTCAAACAATTCCTGACAAGTGAATATTTTTTTCTTTCTACACAGCTTTCTGCAATTTTTTGCGCTTGCACAGGGATTCAAGGTGCCAAATGCCAAAGCTCAGCTCAGCATCCCAAACCCGTCTCCTATTAAAAATATAATTATCAGATAAAACAATTTTTTACTTAGGGACTGTTCACAAATTTAATGACACAGTTACATCAGAGGGCTAGATGTTATATTACAGGATAGCTTAGGCTTAGATAACTTATTGCAACGTAAGTCAGTCTTTCAGGTTTAGTTCTTAGCACTATATAAGGTATTCCTGTCCGTCCCCACAGTTCCTTACGTAATCATGAAACGTACTGGTGTCAAAACTAAAATTCTTGGTAGACCTTTTTTATTTATGTTAGATTAGTCAGGTACAAAAAGGTGGACAAAATTGTTTCTGGTTCACTAGTTAATGAGTACTAATATCGCTTTCATGCAACATGACGCACACGCACACTATTGGCGTACATAAGAAAAAGCGAAACCTCTTCTAATAGTATTTTTCCATTTTACCTACCACCGTATGGATATTTATATTCCATTTGTGTTTAAACTTTCTGGGGGAAATTATTACTTCAGTCCAGCTTTGGAATAAAAAAATGCTACCGATTTAGATGGTTAATTAGGTTCATTTCTCTTCTGTGTGATGCATACTTCGTTTATTTACATTTTATGTTCGTAATTTCCTTGCACTATTTCTTTTTTAAGCGCGATTCGATGTAAGGGAAAAGAACCTGATTAATAAACCAAAAAAAGGATTAGAACAGCAATATGGAATGTACTGTATCGCTATCGTTGTTGCTGTTACTTATTGAATTGAAAATTCTATTTTCAGAAGCGGATGAGAATGGAAAGCCCGTAGGCAAAAGTTCTCTTGCCTACTAAAAATCTAATAATCCACAGAGAAAAGTTTTTTAAAGTGCACCCGAATTACGATTCAGGAGCAGCGAGCAGGTGGGTGGATGGTAAATAAATAAGAAAAGAGAAAGTCAGGAATGCGAAAGTTGAAGGGAAGGAGGATAATGACTTCATCTTGTCTTGAAAAGTTAAGCTCTGTGTTAAGTTTATCTTGCTGGATCGAACGTCGTTTCTAGAGCATTTTAATAGACTGTAACTCGAAATTGACGGACTGTGATTTGTTTCCTGAAGACGTTCACACAAACCAAATTGTATGCTTTCTTAGAATTTTTTCCAATCTAACAAATTCTTATCGTTGAAGTATAACGCTGTCTCGAATTTTTACGACAAATTATACTTTGCTGTTAATAAAAGACTTTTTTACAAATGTTTTCCTACAAAATTGACTAGTCGCAATGTTTTCGAACTGCAACCCTATAGCCGTCTCTTTTTATTTAGTGCGGGGAGTTTGGAGTTGACTTTTCCCCGACTAGATTAGATTTACTCTAGATGCAAGGAAGGCAAACCAAAGCCACGAATAAAGTCGAATGAGTGCCTATCTTTTTAACAGCGTTAAAAATAGATGAGATCTCAAGAAAAGTTTAAGGAAAGGAATTTTCTACTTCTATTTAAAATACAAGCGCATCAAAATGATAAAGGAATTACATTCGAGTTTCAGATTTCTTTATTGCGAAAGGATCCTTTAAGCACAAAATTTAGAATGTAATAATGGGTTATTCCTGTTCCACTACGCTCTCATGATTGTGATTCACATTTACATCGCAATCGTGATCATGATTATTCCTCACTCGTGAAAGGTACTGAAGAACTAGACGAATCCCACATAGTTTGAACACGAGATGGAGAACCGTGAAGACGATCAAGATAATTGAGGTATAATGCCTAAATATATCAGTGAACTTAAATTACTCATGATTAAAAAATCTGTTGGAGGTTTATGTAGCGACTTGCGATCAGATCCAACTATATCGGCATTGCTTTGGAACGACCCTTAATGGTCGGACACATAATCTTACAAAATTTCTTTTTAGCGTCAGGGTATGCCATGAGTGCTGATATAGCCAGATTCAACTGCTTAAAATAGTAATTTCAGAGACCACCAGGAAGTAAGCAGGCATAAAACGATCTGGGCCAACGGGATTCCACAGAGAGGGAGTCCACAGAAAATAAGCCACATGTATATCATATTTATGTTCAACTGAAATTGGAATGAAAAATGGAAATTGTAATTTACAGCTTGGGAAAGTAGGGGAAAGTAGTATCTGTCTCACGTTTTTCACACAAAAGTAGAGGATCCAGAGGACGAGGATTACTTCAAACACAGACATTTGAAAAAGCGCACCCGCGCAAACGTATGCTTTGTCAGCGCCTACCAAATTATCACTGTCAAGTAAATTGGAATTTAATGTGACCTGTTTTAAAAACTGCAATTACAATTATCCTCCACTTCAGTTTCCTCCAAAGTCTTTTGAGAATTGTCGCAGATTCTTTTGTCTAGGAGCTTTATGTTCTCGATGAAACTACCAAAGTCGAAGAACAAAGTGGAGTACATGACTAATTGGACCCCGGCTAAAACCTGGAAAAAGAAATTAACAATTTATGAGACTAATTCAAATTAAGTATGATACCAAAGATAATTTCCTTTAACACAACATTTCCCGCAGAGTTTTGCATTGGGACAATTAACTGAGAAAATATTTTGAGATTAACTCATACTTTAACTCAAACAAATACCTAAACGGTACGCTAAGATTGAATGCGATGTTTAGTAGAATCCCAGATACATGTATTAAATCCCGCTCGAGCTATTTTTATTATCTAATACTACTCTGATGTCTGGGGAATGTCATGTCAGGAAATGTCGGTCTGAGAAGTGATTTCTAATTTGTACAATTAAGAAGACTAAGTATCTTAGAATAGCCTTTTCTATGGAACCACACATGCAGCAGATATTATTACTGAAGCCTTCCAATTGAATCTCTGTCCTTCGCGGCCGCACATTTCGGCGTACAGTCCCCATCTGAGACAGGGCGAGATCATGAGACATTTTCCAACGGCGAAAGTGGGTCACCCGGGCCAAGCCTTAGGCTTATAATTAATGGCTGTGGTTCGTTGATCAATTTCCGGTTTTTTGTTATGAAGTGGAAGCCCAAATGGATGGGGATTATTTGAGAATGAAAATGAAAATGGGAAGGTTGAGTGCCGATCGTATCTGCTCTTTTGCAACTAGGTCGAATGACAAACTTTTACTAGCGATGGCGATGAATGGAATGCGGACGTGACCATGTAAACGTCGAATGGACTACGACAACAAAAAAACAAACTTGTAAACATAAACAGCTCGTGTACGAACTCTCCTCTTACATCAATCGATTGATGTGATGTGATGTGATGACACGTTCAAATAATTTTGGCATCTCTAGAGAACCATTTAACATTTAATTTTATCGGCAAGATACGGATCAGACATCGATTCTATCACGGGTAAGGAACAGAGCGAAAAAAGTTCCCAACAATTCTCATTTAATGAGGTTTTTGCGCTTACGATCACTGGGGTATAGTGAGACATTCCATCCACTACGTCAACATCAAACGTGATAATAATTCTAATCAAAAAATGATTCTAGAAACTGTTCTCTAGCAATTTTCATGCTGGCATGAACATTAAATTTTTCATTTGTTTGATCCACCTTTATGAAGTCAAGATTTTTAATATTTCGCACACAAGGACACAAGCTGAGCATGACAGAGCATTTTATTAGAAATAAAAAATGACAAGTCTAAAGCCGTTTTTTTATGTGACTGTACAGAAAGGACCTACATAAATTATAGGAAAACCATTTTTAATGATCGTTACAGAAAAACGTCAAAGGATCAAACTTCTATTTTTTGTTCACACTTATTGCTTTTCATTTTTTTATAAACAAGAGTGGTNCTAGCAATTTTCATGCTGGCATGAACATTAAATTTTTCATTTGTTTGATCCACCTTTATGAAGTCAAGATTTTTAATATTTCGCACACAAGGACACAAGCTGAGCTTGACAGAGCATTTTATTAGAAATAAAAAATGACGAGTCTAAAGCCGTTGTTTTTATGTGACTGTACAGAAAGGACCTACATAAATTATAGGAAAACCATTTTTAATGATCGTCACAGAAAAACGTCAAAGGATCAAACTTCTATTTTTTGTTCACACTTATTGCTTTTCATTTTTTTATAAACAAGAGTGGTCTGCATCGGTATTTAGATGTTTTACTTGCAAACAAATAAAGAATATTACTGTTATATTACTATACTCTATCGATCAGCAATTCTGTAGATTTGTACAACCGTTTTATTTGACAATGGTTTTGCCCAGGAAGGTTCACTACACATAGCCCGAAGCAAGAGAAAATTCTGAAGAAGTCACTTGGGTGCAGAATGCACTGATTGAACATGAACACAAGGGTACATTCGAAATTTAGTTAATATTGTTGAAACTCAAGCTGTTTTAGCCTTGAACATGACCATTTTCATGATATTTTTTATTAGTTTATGTAGGTAGAGAATTATATTTCTGCAGAATTCTTGTATTCCATCCAATACCAAATTCGTAAACGAAATGAAAGGAAAGTAGCACATTACATAATTGAATGAATGACATGACCTTGCCATGGCTCTGCTCACAAACTGATTTAACCACAAAGCAAAACTTTAATCTGTCAAGAATGAATTCGATGTATTAACATCGACCTAGCCGCTGGTGAATTGGATATTGGATTGGATTGTTGACTATAGTAGAATCTTGTCAAAGAAGAAAATCTAATCCTATTTACATTCTTGCAATCACAATCAAATTTATTTCAGCTGTGGTTCGATCCGCTCCATATGATCCAATATCAAATCAACAAGTTTTGCAAGACTATTCCATTATCAAACGAAAACCGAACATTTTCACTTTCACCTAGCTTTCAACCATGAGATGGTGATGGTATTAAGGAATACAGTCTTTCAATACGGTTTGCAAACAGGAGCATCATATATCGTACTATCGTGCGAAACAAAGAACATTCATGATTTCTCTGTTGAATCCGGTTCATTCCTATTCGGTTTCCCAAAGCAAGGTGAACATTAAAGGCCAATTCTCGAAATTAATCTCATGTTCTTGTCCTGCCGTAATCTTGTCACCTGTCACGGTCACGTCCTACCTCACCAGAGGCAATCTGAGATGATAATAATAAAAAAATTCAGTGCTTTGGAATTAGAATGAAGGTGGGAGTCCCAGACTTTCCTCGGTTATTCAATTCTAGTCCATGTCAACATATTTTTCTAAAAAGTAATTTTATTTTGTTTTATCCATCGCGCTTTAACCTCCAGAGGCAGGAACATACCATAACCAGAAGAAATCTAGTTGATCTCATATAACTAACGTTGTTTCGAATTTTGAAATTCCAAATAATCTTTGGCTGCGGCATGCTTAACTTTAAGATGAACGTGAAGAATTTTACCTTAAAGTTTGCCGATTGTGATTATGACTTAGTTACAAGAATTTTTTCTTAGAATTTTCATCACACAAAGCAATATTGGGTTAGGAATTTAGAAAATGAGTTTTAATATTGATCTTGACGCATTTTTGTCAGATGACAGGCTCTTGGAACTTCTTCTTCGAATTACTCGATAACATGACTCTGTAAAGTAAAATCCTTGACAAATTTTCGACAAAAGAATTTCAAATTTTGAAGTACATAATTGCGGTTATGCGAATACTGCTTGCTGTAATAGATCTCTTGCGATGACAAAGTATTCCAGGAATATCTCATTCAGAATCCTGAAAACCTTTGGATTAGCTCTTTTTGCTCTAAATGGATTAGGATTTTTGTAGCCCATTTGATGCTCATTCCGTACTTCCTTTCTGAAATTAATTAAAATTCTATGAATTTTTCTTTCATCTACTAGCATTGGGACAGGAAATTGCTGATTCTATAAAATTTGAAATTGCAATTTGTTTACTATGAAGTTTGACCTCACTTTGTTTTCGTTTTTTATTTGAAAATTGTCCTCCTTGAACTTTTTACAAACCAAACATTCAAACTTCCTACTTTTTGCGTCACCAAAGTCAGCAAGTCAGAATCATATGTTATATTTACTTGCACATTTACGTATACTTGGAAGGTGGAAAAAGGATTATTTTGCAATTCAGTGCTGCTTGAAGAAAGTCGGATAATGTATATACATATGACGCAATCCATAAACAACGCTTGACACACCTGCCATGATGGTGTCGAATTCCACAAACTTTAATGTTTGATTTCATTGATCCACGCATTGTCAACACATTTTTTAACTTTTCCGACCACAGACACGAACTGAAATACGAATTCTAACGTACCTATCTGCCCATTTAACATAAAAGAGTGACAAAAGGGAAAACATTGAAGCAGATACCTGGTTTTTAAATGAAATCTGGTTCTCAGATCCAGCTCAGGATCATGTCATTTTCATCTCAATAATGTGCAATGAAATGCGTGAGAACTAATTGTGCAATTGACCTCTGCAATGGTTTTGCTTCCTTCTTGATTACGTGTGTATAAGTGATTTGGAACTGTGTGACTGAAGACAGATTATCCCCTAACTTTCCATTTCTTTCCTATCCAACTCCCAACCACACCAATATCAGATTTGAACTTAAGTTAGCCTTAAGCCAAATACGACGTGAAAGCCCTTACTTTAGTTTTCGTGACGAAGGACAAAAACGAAGTCTGCCGTATACGTCTGACCCTTATCTTGTTTCTTAGAAAAGCCTTTGGAGAACTGTGATTCTTTTGTTGAGCTCGAAATTAGATGAACGTGAAACAAGCAACTTAATTCCATTGTCAAGATTGATTTGATGATCCTGTAAACCCTACCCGCTTAAGCGGAAGAGGTAAAATGTTGCTTGAACCTATATCTGTCATCATTAGACAGCAATCTGCAAAAACAGATCTTTTTAGGGAAACGTATTTCAACCGCAATGAAATTAGATAAATATTCCACTTGAGCATGTTCTGTCGTCGTCGATATCCTCTTGAGATTCCAGTGGCTCGGTTTCGATGTACAGTTACAGTTTACATGACATACTTTCCAAATCACAAGCTCTGAATAAAGTATTCGATTCAAAAAGAGAACATCAAAGGAAGGATTCTGCCCTAGTCTTCTTGGTCACTAAAATCAGAAAATAAATTCATGTCATGCCAAACTACTCTCGAGAGGGACGGAAACCTTGTAAACAAAAAAGAAAACCCAATTTTTAGTTCACAATTGCAAAACAGGTCATATGTGACCCAAGCATTCCGGTAGTTTCATTGTATCTACTGGTCGACATTTAATTTATCACCCTACGTTATATAGCATTAAAGCTAATTTTTCGATTTACATCATGAAAGTTTCCAGAATCTCGCAAAAGTCACTTCTTTAGACTTGTTGCTGATTTAACATGAGAGGTAACATGCCGATTTCCTAGTTATTCCAGGAATGCATTAATTTCAATTTCATAAGGTGAAATTCAAAGAATTATGCTAAATTATTTATTTAAGTTTTACGTATTCAGCATGTGCCTTTTACCTATTTGTTGATACAAGAAAATCCGAATATAAAACAAACACTGGGGCAGCTCTAGTTCGTGGCTGATGTGCAATGTTAAAACATTGGGGCACTCTGAGATTACAAGAAAAAAACGGCTACGTAAATCTATAAAACCAGGGAAAGCTTTGGATGAAAATTGGTTGATGATTTTTACCTTCCCATTAATACTTAAATGTACGATCAGAGGCAAAGCCCAAGAAATAAAATCCCTCAATCAAACCATTTTCTTGAAATCTTTTCAAAGAAAGTTTGTAAAAGGAATTGATCAAAGCCCAGTAGAACTTACGAAACACAATACAATACTATTTACTTGGCAATTCAATTTTCAATCGAGTTCTATTCCAATTCACACAATTGCAAAATTCGTAAGTAAATTCAATTAGCCCGGGTCTATAGCTAGGCTTGGCCTATTTTCCTTTCAAGCTTTCAATGTCATTAATTACACAAAGTTTTGACGAGCACCACGGAAAAGCTAGATTTTGGTTTGTAGGCAATTAAGATGCTTAGGAAATACGTAATCTTTTTTCTTTTAAGAAGCTTAAGAAAAGTTCAATATTAGCGGTCTTTTGAGTGAAGCAAGCATCCGAGAATTTGAACAGGTGCAAAGTTTTTGAAAGCTTCTTCCTTCGGAACGGTTAATTTTCTTTGACTCGAAATCAGATGAAAGTTGAAGCCGGGGCAGAGCAAATCTTTGGTAAAACTGAGACTAAACTGGTTATGACGGCGTGAATGGTGGTGGTAAGGCACTATTCAAATATCAAATTCAATTAAGAATTGGCCGAAATGTAGAATGTAGCATAAAACGAAAATTGCAAACACTCTGGCGTCGTGCCGTCTTTTAACATGGCATCCTGGACAGCAAGCAAACTGAATGACGCATTTTGCCTGGCTACTTTCGAGTTACCAATTGGTAGGTGGATTATGAAATACGTGAAACTGTTCCCATAATGAATGCGATCGAGAAGGGTCGACCAAACCCAACCGCAAAATAACTGAAAATCGATGTAAGTAATCTATGCAGCATATGAACATTTTGTGCAGGATTAATTTGTGGCAAGAAATGCGTAAAAACAGGGCACATCTTATATAGAAAATCAGATAGAATTGAAAAACAAAATATATGAATAGATCTCCATATTGCGTCTCATCGAACTTATACTTTGACGAAAAATTGCTTTCATTGTTGCAAGAATGTCAGTTAATATAGACTTTGACCCGATTTGGGATTCAAAGTAATGCGTCAGTAGCTTTCAATTAAGTACAATTTGAGAAAAATGGCCCATTGAAATTTTTGTTTGATTTTAGATCATTTGTAAAACGAGCTCTGGAGACAATAGCTGCCAAGATTAAAACGCGCATCGTTCTTCCAGTCATTTTTATCAAATATTTTTGCAAATGCACTCCAGGCATGTCGGGACAGGACAGTAAAATATTAACTGCATATCTCAGCAGGCAGGCACGTTTGGCAACTAATAGGCATCGGGAGACGAGTTTGAATTTCAAGGCCTGAACACGAGTTGGACTTGGCATTTTGATTGATAGGGCAATTCTCATTTCATTTCATTATGGTCAGGTTTAGTCCTCAAAGAAGTAGGGATTGGTTTGACTGGACTGACTCATAAACACCGAAAACCCGTCTCGTGATGAAACGATCCATTTTTACGAAATTCCTTCCGGCGAAATCGATCGTTCGGAAAGATCAAAGAAATCGTGGAAGCATAGGCAGACGCTTGTATGGATGACAATGATGAAAAAAAAGTATTGATGTTTTCCATAGCCAAGCTACTTTAACCAAAAATGTTTAATTGAAGTTGCACCACTTTTCTCATTGAAGTGTTAAGTTGCGTAATCTAAATGAAATAATCTTATTTCAATAGAAAATTCCTGGGAAAATCTTGTTTGTTTCCTTTCACATCACTTCAGACACAAGAGAAAGTAAAAAGTGTACGTTGTGGGGAAAAGGGTTTTAGTGGGCAATTTTGATTCAACCAAGGGGACAATTATAACTTATTGTTTCGGAGAATGTGAATGTCGGTAGCAATTTTTATTATCTAGAGGTATTAGACTACTAAGCCCTTCAAAACATACACTAACGAACGGGTTAGTACAGATAGCTATGGTTAGAGTCAGTTAGTACAGACACTCACGATGTGGTTGAAATTTACCCGTTTAAACGTGGTCATTGTCTGTGTCTTCGTATCTGAGCCCATCTCTGGCTACTGCTTGAATCCCATTCAACAGGCATCTTGTAAATGCATTTACCTGGCTTGAGAAAGAATGAGTGAGTGTGAGCTCAAGTTAGCTTAATTGAGTGAATGTCGGTCTCTTAGAGTGTTCGTGTTCGTGAGTGAGTTTCTAAAGAAAACCATTTTGCAAGGAAAACTTTTTTCATGGTTTTTCTACGCTTTCTTTTCGTCCTTGTCACTTTTCTTGAGTGAATTGGATTACGTTACAAAACGCAAAGAAGAGTGGAGAATGAATTAAAAAGAGTACAGTTTGCTGAGTGACAAGAGAAGACGTGACTGCAAATTCAATTACTGGATGCTCAAGGTTCGCATTCACAAATTAGATACATCTGTTGCTGTATCTAAATATTCCTTTTCGCTTTGCATCCTTTGTATACTCCGTTCTGAAGTTAAAGAATGCAATAGAAAAAGTGATACATATAATTTGGTGACGTGAATTCTAAATCCTTAAAAGTGGATTAACTTTCCGCTCTCTCAGCCATTAGGAAGTGGCGTTTGTAGAAACGCAATTTGAGAAAGTGATATTCTTGTTCTCTTTCAAAGAAAGTAAATGGTTGGCCCGTGTACTGGCCCTAATGCATAAATTCTCGATTGTATAGGTAGATCCCACGAAAAAACGAAGCACAGTTGTCATTAAACAAAGAGAGCATTTAGAAAGTTAACCTAAGAAAAAAATATATAATTTTTGTTTTAAAATGAAATGAGTTTTCTTCAAAAATTTGAAAACTTAACCTCACTGACTTACGATCAACCCAAAAAGAAAATCTTTATTGCAAGCATAAATATTGGAAGGAATCCTGGAAGTTTTCACCAGGTCAATTTTCGATAGACGATGTTTCGATTTCCAATTCAAACGCTAATCTTAAACTACAATTTTGAGAGGTTCCATTTTTCCCAATCAATAATTTTGAAAAGCTTTCACTTCAAATTTTCAATTTTAATAATAAAATTGAAACAAAAAAAGTCCAAAAACAAAGCCCTCTTTTCTTAAATTGAATTGCTCTTCGAATGAATAAAAAAAGAGGAAAGTGTTTGTGACAACACAAAAGCCTACTGCCAGCAAGTTCTTTGTGGCAATACCACTACTGCCACTACAACAATATTCCCTTATTAGAGCAAACAGTAGGACAAAAAAAACTCATTTTCCCCCTGGAAAATATTGAGTAAGGAAAAGTGAAAGTGACTGACTTGACATGTATGATGAAATAGCCAAATAGCCATTTTGTTTTACTTGCAGTGCTCATCCAAGCGATTGTCAATATCCAGCTGGCAGTGTGAGCAATGTCATTGCCTAATATTGATATTCCTGGAACTGGTTGGATGTTCGACGCTGTTATGAAATGTCGATTGGACATAATGTTTTGTAATTGGCACATATTGCTTTACTTTCTCATGTAAATATTGCCAGGATGACCAAAGGACAGAGGGTACGGTATTATTTGAAGACGAGGGATATGCGGCATCCGGTGTGGATTAAGGTCATGCTTTAAAAATTTCGCGGTATTTTGCGATCCCAGAATCCTTAGAGAGTAAAAAATGAAAATAATTTATTCCTCGAGATCTTTAATACATTTTTGCAAATTTTTTTTATAAAAGTTGTAGAAAATATCTTCAAATATATGTCCTGCAATTTTGAGAAAATTTGGTTGTGAAATGAAGGAGAAGAGTTCAAAAAAGTGAATTTACCATAAGGCTACATGTTAAATAAAATTAACTCTCCTCCTATCAGGCACGTCCG
>JAHZMX010000061.1:0-28555 GCA_027743895.1 Seira musarum
CCAAAAACATTGCGAAGTCATCATATCGTCTAGCCATTTTCTTAAAGTACCCCTGTATACCCCTTATATTATTTTTGCCAAGTTTCTTGCTTATGCATGAGTCTTTTACTCAAAAGGTTTGATGATGATAGCAATGGTGAGCCTTACATTTGCAATCATGAATATCATCGTGATTCTATGTTGTTGACGTAGGCTCAGGCTCGTATAGATCCGCAAGATGCAAAAGAAGGATTATAGAGCAATGTTATGCTGTCTTATTATTGCTTCAACAATTGGGGATTTTTGACACTCTCATTGTATCTCAAGAGGGGATATTCCAAGGAGTCCTTGTGCATGCCGGTAAGGCCCGTGGTAATTGGGCATTTTATGATATTGTTGCCTTTTTACAGAAAAGTGAACGCGTTAAAGAGTTCCTTACGCTCATAATGCGTGAGTGAAGATTCAAAGTAAAATTGCAGTTCCTATAAATACACTGTAAAGACTTCAGGCAGCATATCAGTTCAAGACTGAGAGCCTTTGAGGTGACAGTCAGATCAACGAATTTTAGAAGAAATCTTCGAACAGTGAATTTTAGTGTAAAAGGAAGAAGCATCAACAAATTCGTTTTAGTGATTTAGAACCCTTCGTGCGAAAAAGAAGTGGTCCTATCTGAAGTGCTAAAAATAGAATTGTCGACTCAAGGTAAGAAGTTTTTTATTTTTTATTATTGTTTTAATGACCATGCGTAAAGCTAGGAAGCTTGGATTAGGTAATTTCAAGTGAATTTTGACAAATGTCACGAAGCTGAAAGTGAAAGTGGTAACGTAATAAAAATGATTATCAGCATAATCATTGTGACAGGTTGATATTTTTCAAAGTTCGAAATGAATCATTTCACCACTTAAGTGAAGGAGGGTTATTATCCTAACCATGTCAGCGATATCCTGTTTTAAAAAAATACGTAGGGGTGCATAAAATATGGCTCCATGCAATCCATATAAATTGGATAGTATAATGAGAAAATCATAGTTTTGTCTTTGCTTTTACATTCCTGTTATAGTCCAATAATTTCTTCTTCTTTTTTAAACCTTTCTTTTTGAAAATCAACCAAGCTTAAAATTAAACAGAAAACTGCATTCTGATCAACAATGCAACAAGCAATTATGCTATTCCTTGGATCATGACAATATTGACAATTTTGGATCACAAGATTTTGCACAAATAAGCAAAAAACAAAATTTTCTTTGTCAATAATGTTTTTATTTTTTATTCTGTGAATAAAACAGTTCAAATGCAAGTCACGAGTCGCGAGTCATGTAAAGAATTTTTGCAATTAGCCTTGTCATTTATTTTTGTATGTGCCTTAACATGCATGTGACAAACAAGAATACTTTAACAATGACTCTTGGTCCAATGTCAATGTTACGCTTTTGTAATAAGGAGAGATTTTTAGCGAGAGAAGATCAAGAGAAAATGAAACAAAATCCTTAGAATTCTTGAAAATCAAAGATGACATTTGAAAAGATAAAAAATAAGCCTTTGTAGTAGATCCCTTTGATGCTGAAGACGATTCAGATTTCCGTTTACCTCGCGTGACCAAATTAAAAACAAGACGATTTTAAAGTAAAACTGATTTTAAAAGTGTCTTAAAATGGGAGAATTTATTTTTGTATGTGCCTTAACATGCATGTGACAAACAAGAATACTTTAACAATGACTCTTGGTCCAATGTCAATGTTACGCTTTTGTTATAAGGAGAGATTTTTAGTGAGAGAAGATCAGGAGAAAATGAAACAAAATCCTTAGAACTCTTGAAAATCAAAGATGACATTTGAAAAGATAAAAAGTAAGCCTTTGTAGAAGATCTCTTTGATGCTGAAGACGAATCAGATTTCCGTTTACTTCGCGTGACCAAATTAAAAACAAGACGATTTTAAAGTAAAACTGATTTTAAAAGTGTCTTAAAATGGGAGTAGCCGAGCTTATCAAAGCGAACAAAAAGAATGAGAGAAATTCTTTTTAAAATACCTCAAATGAGTAGGCATCAAGGAAATAAAAAGCATGCATATTATATGGATTATAAGGCAATTCATCATCTAGCCAGTTTCCGCTGTTTTATCTCGTGTACTTTTTAATTATGACAGGATATAGATTGCTCCCTTTTAGAATTGTTCTTCTGAGAATCGAACAAGCTTGTTACAATTTTAAACGTTACGCAGGACATGCTACGATACAAATCTGAATCAAATTACAATGAAATTATGCAACATTTAACATAGACGATCGCATTGATACGGTATCATCAATTACCCTCACGCGTGCATAACAAAAAAATACTTGTGCGTAGGTATGCACACTATGTAATACATAAGCCCACAGGCCGCAGACCTACCTTCATAACTATTTTCAGCTTTACCTTATTTGTACCAAGTTTGCGAAGGAGTTTGAAAAAAGGAAGGAAATGGAAAGTGTCAAGAAGAGGATGAATAGAAAGGGAAACTGCGACAAGTTTGGTCATCAATGCATGAAAAGAAGCGAGACCATACATAATGGGAGTAATAAAATGCAGTAGTGCCATAATGCTTATCTCATTGAAGTATCTTTTTAGTAAAAAATTTTCTTTCAGGATATTGCATACTGTGCATATGAAATGCAGTTCTTTTTCATGAATTAGGCATCAGATTTGACAGGTAATAATCATGAAGGTATCATCATCATCATTATTATTGCATCACTAACCATATTCCAACTTGCGTAAGCAAAAGTACGAATAACTGAAGATGAGGAGATCAGAGCGATTCTTTTTAGTTATGTAAAATTAATGCACATGATTAGGTTAATATTNAAAAAAATTTCTTTCAGGATATTGCATACTGTGCATATGAAATGCAGTTCTTTTTCATGAATTAGGCATCAGATTTGACAGGTAATAATCATGAAGGTATCATCATCATTATTATTGCATCACTAACCATATTCCTACTTGCGTAAGCAAAAGTACGAAGAACTGAAGATGAGGAGATCAGTGCGATTCTTTTTAGTTATGTAAAATTAATGCACATGATTAGGTTAATATTTTCTTATATAACTTCCATTCAAATTAGCATCACCTGCAACTAGATTTAAATATGTATGTATTGTAAATCACGACAGGACATGATGGCGCAAAAGTATGCGGTATTTATTCTTAAGTCAGGGGGTGTTTTTGCAATTATGGCAAATTTTATTTAAAATATTTGCAAGATTGCAATCGTGTCGATTGTTAATTACTTATAACTACCAGAAGGTACAGAACCTTTATATGCATTTGTTACAAAGAAATAANGGAGATCAGAGCGATTCTTTTTAGTTATGTAAAATTAATGCACATGATTAGGTTAATATTTTCTTATATAACTTCCATTCAAATTAGCATCACCTGCAACTAGATTTAAATATGTATGTATTGTAAATCACGACAGGACATGATGGCGCAAAAGTATGCGGTATTTATTCTTAAGTCAGGGGGTGTTTTTGCAATTATGGCAAATTTTATTTAAAATATTTGCAAGATTGCAATCGTGTCGATTGTTAATTACTTATAACTACCAGAAGGTACAGAACCTTTATATGCATTTGTTACAAAGAAATAATAAAGGAAGCATGTCCTTTTTTATTACATCGTTAACGCCTCTTCAACAAATCTCATATTCATTTTTCTGAGTGTATTTACTTATTTCACCACTCAAACTCTTGAAAAGAACGACGTGACGCGAACGATTGTTTTGTTTTGGGAGATGGTAGGCAGGAAGGAAAGGATACCATTAACTTCACTATGAAAATGAAGTAATGAAAAATATTTTTTAAAATTCCTGCATCTTAATCGACAAAACTTGGTATGGATTTGGTGACCGTGTTTGGGAGAGGCCAAAATCGCATTGCCCCCACCTCAGAAGACTTCGAAAGAGAAAGCAAAATAACTTTCGACCCTTCCTTTTTTGACATTTTATTTGTGCAACGCGACTTTTATGATCATCCCCTAAGGCAAATTATCTAATTTCCTTCGTTTGTTTCTTGATTATTTTTTAAAGAAATTACGCAACATAAGGGAACATATAATGAGAATACAACATCTCACACCGCCATCCTTGGCGCTATGCTTGCTGCTGATGTCAGCGGGAAGCAATGGCGCACCCAACGGTACCAAATCATCCTTTTTCCCTTCATCACCACTTGTTGATGTAACAAAAGGAAATGCAGATCCTTACATGGCAGAAGCATCAGAATTTTTTCCAGACGGAAGTATGAAGACTGTTAAATTTCCAGGATCTCAAGCAAGACAACAGTCCAGCAACTCAGCAGAAGCAGCTTTGCAATTACAAATGAAACAACAGCAACAACATCAAGCTTCTTCAGTTGTGATCCCAATCGAGTCACAAAATACTGATGAGGTAGAAGCTAATGAGGCTATTGATGTGATTCTGAAATCCGCAAGGTCTGGAAAGAGTCTAAACTTGGCTCAAGGTGGCGAAGAACTTGTCAAGGTTGCCAGTGATCCAGTAATTAGAGAACAACTTGCCTCTGGAAACGAAGCTGAAGCAAGAGGTTACATTAGGAACAAACTTTGCTCTCTTGGACTTATGCCCGTAAGCAATCACTTTTACATTGTCGCTAAATTTTATACTCAAGTAACCCAAACTAACATTTTGCATCTACTTTTGACACCAGTGTGATCATCATGGACCCATCAACAAGCAAGGTCTACTTCCACCGGGAGGTGGATACGGAGTTGGCCATGGATGGGCACCGGGCGTCCCAGCAAAAGACGTTACTTTGGTTCAACCTGTTGCACTAAAACCCGTAGGACACCCTATTGCCGCAGTTCCCCTTGAACATCACAAACCATTCCCACCACCACATCATCCCCCACATTACGGTCACGGGAAAGTTTATGGTCGTCCACCCCCACCTCATCCACCCAAGCCAATTTACAGACCACCTGGTTTCGGACACGGTCTTCCTCCACCACCACCTCCAGCACACTCTGCCCTTCCACCTCCAGGAAAGCCAGTCATTGAACATGTCCATCATCACATTCACCACCAACCCACTGTTCACCATCATGGGCCATGTAAGTGAATCTCACGATCAGTTGAACTCTATTTGTTTTTAATGGAAGGACAAAGTAAATGATTTGCAACAACAATTTTCTTTAGCCTACACTACCTCAGGTGGTTGGACTTCTGAGGAATTTGGACTGAGTGCCAAGAATCCTGTTTCTATTTCTACCCCAGGAGGTGACAAAGTCGCTACATTCATTCCACCACCACCAGCTGCAAAGTCTCAACCTTTAGCTGAAATCGAAACTAACAGCTTCAATATTGGTTCTTCCCGTTTCCACTCAGCATCTTCATCTAGCTTTAGCCCGTCTGGTAGTTCTGGTTTCGGAGGGGACTTCAACCGTATTGAAGACTGTACTTGCGTGAGAATCACTCAGTGTGCTAGTTACGACATTGTCGGACAATCAACTTCAGGAAGGGAAATCATCTCCGGTTTTGGAAAACCTAACTACGGACAAGTTGGATATGGAATTGACCCAAGGAATAAGCTCTCTGCAGGAATCGAATCAAACTCCACCGATACCTCTGATGAAGACTCGAGTGAATCTGGAGAAACCGAGGGAAGATCCTTCAAGACAAAGATAGAAGCTGACAGTACTGAAGATGAGGAAACAACCACAGTTCAGCCAGAATCAGGAGAACAAAAAAGTCGGTCAAAGAGAGACGCTCCCAATGTTGCAAATAATCAACAAACCGGATACAACAGAGGTGTCGAGGATGAGCAAACCGCCGCATCCGGTGACGGCGAATCTGAGCCGGTAAGTTGTTTAACCTTTGTATACTTAGGGGATATGAAGAGTAGGGGATATTTAAGCTTATGACAATACTAACAAAATAGCACTTCATATTGCACTGCAATAGTCACGCATTTTGAGCTTAACTTGACTAACCAAACAGCACAAAATACATGCAATGTTTTTTTTCCTACGACATTAATCAAAATTAAACTTACTGACATCACGCTCAGTTGTTACAAATGGGTAGGTGACGGATTATTTACTTAATCTATTTTTTTACAATGACCAACTCTCATTTTGAAATCGAAATTAACAAAATGACTAACCATTTTTCACATTCCATCGTACGTGTCATGATGCGAGGCGTGGCCCAGATAAATATTTTAAAAACTTTTTCGCTTTTGAAATGTTGTCCCTTGCTTTGTTAAAAAAAATTAATCCCTGCCACGGAATAATTTTATATCTGAACCAACCCAATTTCGAAAACAAATATGATTATAAGGGCAGGGCAAACTTTCAGGGTTCAGTAACTGTGAAAATCTTTCTAAGCTCTAATTACTATTTCTTTTCCTTTTCTTGTCATCTAACTAAAAGTTTTTCGTCTTTGTTTTGTTTTTTGACCATCACCCCTACTTCATTCACCCTTTTCTCCTCAAAACGTACATTTCGACTTGAAAATCCGTTGCATGCATTGAATGAATGATGATGACTTAAATGTATGTCTGTAATATGAACTATATTTTCTGACTCACTCGTGTGTGCATGTCTATGTCCTGTATCTTAACGCCTATACAATTCGCATCATTGTCCATTTTCATTTTATGATGTCATCTTTAAATGGACATTGTAAAATTATACTTTCTCTTTCCAATTTCCTGCTATTTTATCCATTTCTTCTTCATTTTCTTTGATATTTTGGGTATGTGCAACATGCCAACATTTTTTTCTGTGTCTTTGTCTTCGTATGATGACACCAAATTATCTATCTTGATAAAAAAAAAACATGATGAAAATGCGAATGATGTGGACCGAAAAAAAAACTGACGACGATGACAACATCAACTCTTCTTCCTTCTTTAAATTTTAATCAACGTGACAATTGTAATGAATTTTTGCTAAAATGACAACTGAATACACAGAAGCCAGCACAAGGCGAAGGTAGAGTTTTCGGCCAAATTTTAAGTGGCATGAATAACAATAACTTTATAAGAAACTTGACACGATTTGCTGGCTACGATTTTGGTGACGACCCGACACAATTAGTGAAAATTGAGGACACAAACCTTGTAAGTTTCTAGCAGGAAGGTGTACTTTTCACGAAATATCTACCAATTTTTAAATTGCGAATTCATTGTTTAATCCATTTGGTACTGTTTGTAATCTCTAGAGAATTTTTGGTAAACTAGTAGCACTTGAGCCAACATTTGGAGTTTCATTCGGCCTGCCCGGTGGTTACCCTCAGGCGGGAGGGGGATATCCTTTGAATCCCATAGATAACAATCCCTTAGTTAATCCTTATCAAGGAGGTGGCATTCCTTTAGGACCTATCAGTATTAATCCTTTAGTTTCTTTCCAGAAAACCAAAGACAAGAAGAAAACAAAATTATTCAGACCTCTTGTAAATCTTCACATTACCCCAAATCCTCATTTGTTCTCAGGCATTAAGGCTATCGTAAAAGCTCACAAAGGAAAAGGTTTATTTGGTGGGTGGGGTGCTCCTGAATATAATTATGGTGGAGGGTGGAACTCAATCTTTAGTGGTTTGACTTCTGCCGTGCCCTTACCCTATCCTGTTCCTATCGCTTCCGGTGGAGGAGCTGGATATGGCTATGGTGGAGGTTATGGTTATGGTGGTGGATATAGAAGGCCAATTAAACATAGCCATGATCACTTTCACCATTATCCTAACGCTCATTCTTCCCCTTTCGTTGCTAAACCTAGTTACAGTGGCTTGGGATCGTCATTTTCATCACCGTACTATGCTAGTTCGCCCGGTTTTGGTTACTCATCCAGTCCAAGCACTGGTTATGTTAAGGGTTCGTCTTATTATATCCCTTCAGGAGATTCTTATAAACTTGATAAAAAAGGGCCTTTAGACGCACTTACAGGTGCTGGACTAATCAAGTCCCCCAGCAATGCTGGAATAAGTAGTCTAGTTCAGAGCCTAAAAACGCCTTTTAAAAGACCAGGAAAAGTTAGTGAAGTTAGTGGACTAACTCCAGAACAAGAAAGCTTACTAGAGGCTTTGCTTAAAGAAGATGATGAAGAAAATAGGTCTTCCACTAGATTCCGATCTGGCTACAAGAATTCAGAAACTAACAAAAACGGTGGTGGTAGTGGGAAAAGAAAGCCAAGTGGAAATGTAGAATTTGTAGATAGTCCCACTTCAAATAATAATGGGAATTCTTATTCATCATCTTCATTTGGCACAAGTAGTTCTTCATCTAAAACAAAGTTTCCAGATGAACAACAAAGTTTTAACAACTTTGATAGTGATAATGTCAGATCACCCCGAACCCTTCTCCCACTCAGTTTTCCCGATTCCAGATTACGCCCAAATGCTGCCTCCGTTTCTGCCACCTCCAATACTGACTCATTTTCTCAAGATGGTAGTAGTAGTAGTAGTAGTTCTGGCTCCACGTTTTTCCCTAGCGAACATGATCCCTCATACCAAGACAGTAGTAGTAGTAATAATAATAACAATGACCAGACCAAATCCCTTTATCATTCATTCAATGAAAACAATGGTGACAACAACAACAACAATTACTTCCAACCGCAACAACAACAGCAACAGCAAGGTTCCGCTGTGACTTTTCCGTCCGACTCGACCTCTTCCTTTAGTGGTAGCATCAGAATGAAAAGAGAAATCCGCTCACAACCACCACCACCAACAGCAACTATTGACGGTCGTGTACTTCCTTTTGAAGATGATGAGGTAAGAACAAAGGCTACACTACATTTTCGCCTGACTAGCTGAACTGAAAACAATTTTTACTAGACTTTCTAAACCAAAAAATAAAATGTGAGCCTTCAGGCACACTAATAATTTACTGAATATACTTATACTGACACGTAATAGTTGAGAGATGAACAAAATGTTTTTGTAAAAAAATAGGGAACCGAAAGTATCCAAAATGATTAGTTGGATATTACTTAGCGAATTTAAAAAATTAATACTGTTTCATGACTTCTCTGGTGCTGATGGTGGTTGGTTTTGTGGTGGATTTTTAATGGTAACGTATAAAAAAGTCAATTTGAAATCGTTAATGTTCCAAACACTAGTTCATCATAATCTACAAAAGATAATTTATTTTTGGATTGATGTAATCTATTTATTTATTTATATACATGTAAATGTGTATTGTTGTTCTTGTATGTGCAGACGGAAACCAAAACTCTTCTGCTCTCTCTGCAGACAACATGACTCATCTTCATTTCATTTTGATCGCTGAGCGACTCGACTGTGGTGCAAACCAAAGCCTTGGATAACAAAGACAAAAAATTTAATTATTTAAAAATTCGACTGACAACGACCGACAGCGTTTTACGAAAAAAAAAATGGATGACATGGACATGAACAACAAAGATGACAAATGTGAAATGTCGACAAATCGCCAAGAGTTGGGAAAGCGGGAGACAATTTATTTATTATTACCATTATTTAAGCTTTTTAATAGCGCATTGATAACCGCTTATCTATATTGCTCAATGCTTGTAACTTAATTTAATTTTGGTATACAGATAGCTTCACATTTTCTGGTTCCAGGATAATAGTATTTGTTTTAATGCGATTGGAAGAAAATTAAAAGGTAGCATTCTATTCAAATCAACACTTTTAACAATTCAACAGAGACAACTCAATATTGGCGGAAGCTGTCCAGGAGGATACGTTTGCTGTCGCAGCCCAAGACAAAACAATTTGTACAAGCCAAGCGGTAGTGGAACCAACAATTTCCAACAAGTCTCAAACAGTCCCTTTGGAGGGTCATCAAATGCAATCAACTCATTTAATCCTGGGCAAGGTCAATGCGGAAAGAGAAATGCCAGAGGCATCACAGGCAGGATTAGTAACCCTGGGTTTACCGAAGGTGAAACTGATTATGGTGAATATCCATGGCAGGTTGCTATTTTGAAGAAGGATGGGTATGACAATGTTTACGTCTGTGGTGGTGCCTTGATTGACAACAAGTAAGAACTAATGAAACGTTCATTTAGTTTATGAGATCTTGTATATTTCTGGACAAGGTTTACTCATTTTCTTATTTTGTCCATTTTAGGCACATTATAACTGCTGCCCACTGCATAAAAGGTCAGCCAGCAATAAAGATTACATTTGCAGAGTGACATGTGCAAAGTAATTAACTTCATATTAGTATGGTTTGAATAACAATATTTTTATTACTCAACAGGTCATGCTCCCACCGAACTCCGAGTCCGTTTGGGAGAATGGGACGTTAATCACGAGACTGAATTCTACCCCCACGTAGAACGTGATGTAGCTGCCATCGCTATTCACCCTGAATTCTATGCTGGCAATCTTTTCAACGACATCGCCATTGTAAGAATTGAAGGATATGTTGACTTCCGTCAAAAGTAAGATGCTTTGATAACACTTTCACAAGATTGCGAATGAAATGAATTTACAAAACTAACAATTTTTACTTTCTTCCTCTCACAGTCCACACATTTCACCCGTATGTGTTCCACCCAAAGGATACGAATTTGCAGGACAGCGTTGTTTCGAATTGTTAGGTAAGCTAATAGGTTTTATTTGCTAGCAATTTAGATTATTTAAAGTGAATTTTTCTTTAAATTTTTTTTTTCACCATTTCATTTTATCAGTTGGGGAGTTGGATGTGGCCAACAAGACGTTCCCGGAGTTTATGTTAAGGTGTCACAGTACAATAGCTTGTAAAGGCGATGGAGGTGGACCTCTCGTTTGTGAAGTTGGTAACACTTGGCAAATCGCTGGAATTGTTAGGTAAGCTAACAGGTTTTATTTGCTAGCAATTTAGATTATTTAAAGTGAATTTTTCTTTAATTTTTTTTTTCACCATTTCATTTTATCAGTTGGGGAGTTGGATGTGGCCAACAAGACGTTCCCGGAGTTTATGTTAAGGTGTCACAGTACAATGATTGGATCAAAAAGACAATTGGTGGATATTAGAACAACGTGAGCCATCAAAAACAGTGACGCGTCACTGATCTCCCAGTGCATTACAATAATTCCTTTGAATGTTGAAGCTAAAATGCTACCACTACTATTCATAATTATCATAAATTAATTTTCTATTTAAAGTATTTACAAATCAATGTCATTTATATTTTCCGTTACTTTGTTAGTCAGATTTAGTTGAATTATTATTTGCAAAGTACTCAACACACACCCCAACATACACATTCTTTTATGGTGAGAGAGAAAGGGGAAAGAAAATTCTTTATGAGCACACTGAATCAAATTGTGTTACTTTTTTATTGTTTCGTTTTGTTTAACAGCAAAACTTGAACTGTACGCTCATTTTTGAGCTAATCGCAATCATGGACGAATAAAATTACATTTTGTTGAAAAAGAAAGTTGATTTTTATGTTCGTTTACTTTGCAACTTCTAACACATCAATACCATATTATCCGAGTTTAGTATGTATAGCTTTGTCTTTCGATTCAATTACGGGACGTTATGCGTGTCCCTCCAAAAATTGATAAGACATTAAAACAGTATTCTTACAACCGTCCGTCCGATTGTGTCTGTGTGTCTCGATAACTTTCGATACTTGAGAATTGTGGCATGAATGAGACCCTCATTCTACAACTCTAAAGCGTAAAACAGCCTTGTATTACGTTAGCATTTACTATACGTAAAAAAGAACAAGGCATAGCTTCTTGAATAACCTTTACTTGATCATAATTTTTTTGTAACTTTGATGCATTAAATAGGTAAATATAATTTGCAATGAAACTGTTATTTTAACAAAAAATAGCACCGGATTAGAAATTGACACACTCAATAAAATGACTTTTTCTTTTCCCTCTACAAAAAATATTGCACGAAAGGGGCATAGGAAGATAATGTCGTGCACAAGTCTTTACACTGCAGCTGGTCTAATTTTTGGTAAAACAATATGCGTGTAGTAGTAAAAACTATAAATATGTATGAGATAATTTATCCATGCATGTTGTTCATTTTTATATTCTTATACTATCCAATTTCTCTATTAGCTTTTGATCTACAAAAATCCAAAATATTTTTGACTATACAACACAAAATGAAAGAGTGAACATCTAAAAATGTTAAGAAAAACTGTTGCACTTATTAAAACTCTTTTGTAACATTCTGGACACCTAACGGTTAGATAACTTTGATTCAGCGTCCTCAAAAAACTGTTTTAACTGTATCTAGTTATCCCTAACATGGGAATCTTGATCAAAGTCTTTGTACTTATATTCTTCTTGTCTTGATTTTGATTTTGACAAAACTATGTACAACATTTGCACAGGTCAGTTTAACAGACCGTAATCACTTTATCATTAGTTAATAATTTCAATGGAACGTTTAAAACCAAGCTTTTAGTTTTTTCTATCGGAATACATACATAATATTCGCATACAAATAAATCCCGCGTTAATTTATTAAAACCAATTGGTGGCTCTCCGACAACTTTAACATGATCCATGATCTAATTGCGATTTATTAGTAGCGATATATAAGAGAAAGTAATGTCCAATTGTTAAAGTATATAATATCACTTACAATATCATGCAGAGCCGAAGTCGTTATAAGCTGAAGTTCCCTTCTCTCATGCAGGGTTTCTCCGAGTCTTTACACAGCGAACGTGCTCATTGAAAACTTTCAAATGAAAATTAATATACGAACGGTTATTGAGCCATATCAAATTCATTAAATCACTGGACAAACACATATGAAGAATGATTATTTAATTACGATTTTTAGGAGTCAAAACAAAATATTTTCACATTTTGAACAAACGTGAGCTCCGGTTTCTTTTGCACTCATATGATCTCTTCTTGTTGCTTCTCAAGAGTCACATTACTTGTGCTGTGCACAAAACCATGTGGATCGTTTATGAACATGAGCAAGCTATTTCTCTTTAATTGTTTAGAAGACAAAAAAATCATGCTGATCAATAATAGTGTTCAAAAGTCTCAAGTTTTTAGCTCCAAAATTAAAAAAGCCCTTTGCCTCATGTACCTATTTGATTAATGAAACGTTGCGACAGACTCGACAAAGCAATGGTATTCGCCAGTCATAAAGATCTGATCCGTAATAATGAGTGAATCATACGAAATGGTTGAAGGTATTTTAATTAAGTAGGATGGATTGTCCTTCACAATGCAATGCAACTTTAAAATAATAACCCTGGAAAATAATTGAATGTTTCAAACTTTGTTAATTTTTATTTTTTATCGCCGTACACAAAAACTCATACTTCACATGTATCAGGTTACAAAGTTCTTCGCAGAGTACATAGGTAGGTTTTTATATAAAAAATCACATAATCTGTGTAAATATAATAATTTCATCATAGCAGTTCTCACATTTATGCAGTGCATTTACTACTTCATTACTTTTCATCTCATGATTTTTTTACCTGTAAGAATGGCTAGAATCTGCATTACCTATTATGTCAAATCTCTTTGAAAAATGTAGGAATTCATAGAAATCTTTTGTAGTACCAATAATATTCAGTGATATTCAGTATCTATTCATTAAGTTATGATTTTTGGATATGTGAAAAGTGGAAGATATAATTTTACGAAATTACATGCGTAGGTAAATTGTATAGATACAGATATTTTCTACTAAATTGATGGGATATTGTCACAACAAAAAAGTAAAAACAGTCTGTAAGGGAGTAATAATAAGATAAACAGCCTTAAAAGCAAGCAATTAACAACCATGAATCAATTCTTATAGAAAATGGCTACATGAAATAAAAAGTGACATTTCCTACTATACTGGACATGAGGTTTGAGTAAATTTAAGAGGTACGTATAAACAGCGAAGTAATACTTTTTCTGAAAATTTATGATTTTCTAAGAAATGTTCTACAATTATACAACTATACATTTCAACAATTGTCAGTCTAGCACTCAAAACACAAAAATAGGAAGGTATAAGGATTTGGTAATTTCGTTTCTTGGAACCTAATGACTTTTCTATTTATATCATAAAAATTAGAGTTCATCAAATAGATCAGAGCAGAGATACGAACAAGAAGAAGAAGAAGAAAGTAAAGTTTTTGGCTTACTAAAAGTCGCATGTATATACAAGAAAATTTTAATGAATATTGTTACAAAGTCGATTGCCTTAAATATTTATTGCCTACATACCTAAACGTAATTAGAATTACACGTTTCTAATACTCTTAAAATAATCAGTTAAGATTAGATAGTTAAATATCAGTTTAATTAAATAGTTATATCACTGTTTTAAAATAACATGAATTAAACTTAAATTTCCTTCGTAGTCTGATTAGATGGCTAATGCATTTATGGATTACTCTTTACTCACTTCTTATTTTTTTAGTATTTGCGTTGTCCATTTCTATAAACTTTAGCAGTTTACATAGACCTAATGCGTGGCGATTGCTAACGTAAAAATGACATGAAAAAGAATTAGCGAATCACAGGCGAATGTAAAAGGCATATAATTTGTCCATTTTGCAGCAAAAAGTAAACTAAGGTCCTGTATTGTATTTCATTTGATTCATTATGTGTCTTGTGAAAGTATTCGGCTATCATTCACCGCATGATCATGTCATTGCTTTTGAAAGGATTACTTTGTTGGGGTTTAAATGGCATTAATAAATTGGAGTAGCACGAAAAAATTGGTTTGGTTTCTCTCATAAATCAGTGCTTTCACCCTGAGATGGTCTCACTTTTGGAGGAGGTGGGGGATGAGGTCTTGGTGGTCTGTAAGGCACTCTGGAAGTTGGTGATAGTGGTGCTTGTGGGTTGAATGGAAGTGACTTTGGTCCACCTTAAACAAGACACATTAAATATAAATTTTGGTTCATTTTGATTGAACTAAACTTTATTAAGCTTTGTCGAAGACCTATATGTTTGTTCTTACCATTTCTGCAAACTTCACCACCAGAATCATCCTGACCTTTTACGAAACTGTCGTCCACAATTGATTGACTAGCGTTGCTCCCATCATGTTGGTTACCCTCGTTACTACTGGTGCTTCCCGTACCCGAATCCTGAGTTTGCACATTGACGGCACCTCCTGTTGCGTGTCCAGCAATAATACCTTTATTTTGTGACTGTGTCCGTTTTGGAAGATCTCGTGGCTTTGCCGCCAAGGATGGCCTTTCCCGCGCCAGAGGTACTGCAGCCTGTCCCTGAAGACCATCTTTGGCAACTGTAGGAGGACTTGTCCCCTGCAGGCTTGACCTGGGCGCAGGGACTGGTGGATGTGGTACAGAGGTTGTTGTTTGCTCAGGTTTGGTAATATTATTGTTATTCGTGGATTGTTCTAAACTGGCAATTTTAACTGCTTCATACCGATGACTCCTCTCCAGATTTATCTGAACTAGATTTTCTCACTTCTTGCTCCAATTTCTCAAACCCGATGTGAAGTTCGCTTCCACGTTTTTCTTCCTGTGTGCTTTGCTCTAAAGGCTTTGTAGGCGCATTGGCACTAGCTGGTAAACTTGTAGGCGCAGCAGTAGGAGGTTGAGGTGGAGGAACATTTGGTGCTACGCTGAACATACTTGGCGGTCTTGGTGCTCTCTGATTTTTATCTTGATTTTTTGTATTAAAATGCCGGGGAAGACTACAAAATTGATTTGCCGAGTTGGCGAACGAACTACCCGTGACACTATCGATATTGTCCGTCGTATTGTGGCGTGCAGGGCTTGGATGCTCTCGTTCTACAGGACTCGTGGATGAAGTTGGACTATCCATACTTTGGGATGCTTTAAACGAACCTTTATGCTTTAAGGGGGAAGGCTTTGGTGGTGGCTCATTTGGCATATTAAATCTCGAAACACGATTCGCATCAAACTGAGGTTGTGGAGGTTTCGGTGGAGGGCAAACTGAGAGTGGCCTTCCTTCCACTCCAGCAGTTTCTTGTCCCTTTTTGTTGGCCATTTGACTAGGACTAGGAGGAATCCAAAATCCCTCGCGTTTTTCCTTTTCAGCAAATTTTCCACTCAGCTCAGTAATCTGCAGTTGACTATTCCTAATGTTATTTCTAAAGCTACTAGTCTTTGTCAGTTGTGCGTTATCTTTCTCGGCTGAATTGTCTCGTTGGGGAATCGGGCTAGTCTTATTTGACTGAGACTGTGTGGGTGGTACAGGGGCCGGTTTGTTTTTTCTTCTGAGAACTGGCTTTGGACTACCCTGCGGTGGACTGTGATCGTCTACACTACTGTTGGATTGAGAACGCTTCATATTTGATGATGAGGTATCCGTTGATTCATTTCCCTCTTCAATAGGAGCACCCGAAATACCGTTTGATACAACCGTGTGCCCTCTACTAGAATGAGTCAGGTCTTGTTCAACAGGCTTCACGCAGGTCACGAAAAAGTCAATTTCTAAAGAAAGACAAAGCAGAATTTTACTTTATGCTGCTATGAAGCTGCAAACAAAATTATTTTTACTGTTTTAAATACCTTCAGGAAAGAAATAGTCGCAGTATGAGACGAGTTGATCCAGAATGGAGTTGTAATGATGCGCCATGGTCATGTTCAACCCCATGCCATCCCCAGTCATGTCTTCTGGTTTTGCCTTTGATCCAATTAAATTTGGTGAAATTACAATCGCCACGTTTGCTGGACTCATTTTATTGACGGATTGATGTTTACACAGTTCCTTTAAAAACTTCACAAAGATATGCAAGATTGTCATAATTTCCCCTGGGGAGTTTTTGAACAACCGTCCATAACGCTTTCAGTTTTTCAGGGCCATCTGCTATTTTAATGGCATTCATCCAGTCATCATAAAGGTCAGCGGTAAGAAGTGGTTCAGGCAAATCCCGTAAATAGCTTTTGAGTGCACTAGCCATTACATGTGGATCACCAAATTCTCTCAATAGTCCTTCTAAGTCTAGTATACCAGCATCAAAGGCAGACTTTAATTTTTTAATCTTTGATGCGCTTCCTGCTACCCGGAATAAACCCTCCTCATCAAGGGCAGTCTCAAGGAGTCCACAAACACAGAGCTCGATAGGATAAGCAATTTTACGCTTTGTGGTATTCAAATGATCTGCTAAATCTACACAATACACTGGCTTATGAACGGAGGATCGATATGACTGCATCCACACCTGGAACGAGCTCATCAAGAATATCTAAAATTGATTTGTGGTATTCTCTTTTAAAGTTTAAGAAGTCTACAATAATCTTTGCTATTTCTGACTCCCGGGCAAGTAGCGCATACATTTCCGCAGCGAGATTATCCTGCACAAAAAAAGAGAGAAAGCATTATTGTAATTCTATGCTCATACAAACAGTGCAAATGTTTCATAAGGGCGACATAATAATTACCCGACACTGCTCTACTTTCAGTTGAGCTTCCTCAAATTCATCCTGCTTCGCCGCATTATCTCCTTTCCCCATATTTCCTCCAGTCATTGACTGGCGACTAGCTTGCTGCAATTTCGCTTTCGCTGCATCCATAGTCTCAGTGAGCTTTTGGAGTTGCTTCTTCATCTTATAAATATTTGGAAGGTCATGATCTAGAAGAACCTGGAGTGGTTTCAGCACACATTCCTCAATCTTAATTTCAAACTCGACAACTGTCTGTGCCAGCTTCATCTCAATGTTACCGCTCTCGCCAAGCGCTTCCCTGTTGTCATCATTTAAAAACAAAAAAAATCATTTAATATTTAATGCGGACAAAGAGCACTTGTTAACATATACTACATCATTTCATTACCACTTCTCAAGTACGTTTCACTAAAAAGCTTTCACAAATCATTTCCATAATAATAATTAAGATAATTAGAATTCACGTCGTCATAAATAAGCTATTCATCATGCAAAAAAAGTAAGTAAAGTAGATTCACTCTGCCTCCTCATTGTGTACCGGGGGTACAGTACACATGCTAAATCATTAAATCAACAAATCCGTTGCATTCATTTTTTTCTGTTAGAGCATGGACATCTCTGGCACTCACTTTGTAGTGTGAGTATTTCACATCCTAATTCAACAAATTCCTTTTATGAATCGGACAGATAAACTTCATGGAAAAAAATTTTTTAATGCTTCCAACAAAACTATTCAGAAAAACTGCTCTTAACTGGATGTCATTTCATTTTTTTTGTTTCTGCAATAAACTTATTGGCTTCACCCGAGTTCATCTTCATTTCACTTTTAAATTTTTTAACTGGCAAGAACTACAGCCCTGACATAACAAGAAGGTTGTATAATACAGAAGCTACTACCTAAAGCACGTGCGCATCTGTTTAACTTACCCCAAAACTGAGTTTTCGCCAAGTTGCTTGCTACTCGTGACCATTGCAGCTCCAAGCACATACTCTGGAGCCTTTCGCTGCAAAAATAAATGTAAATAGTTAAACACTTTTTGAAGTCATATTAATTTATGCCATTAAATATTTCTGAACAATAATCGAAGCTTTTAATTAAAAGCGGAAAAGGACATGCGCATAGTATAAGACCAAAAGGGTAGCCCTACGAAATATCATTATGAAGCATTAATTTGGGGAAAAGTAGAGTTTAGCTCACAGGTTCAAAGTAAAAAAAAGGCATCAAAGCAGTAATCATGGCTTAAGGGTTAATGTCTTTCAAAAGAAGGGATGCTGCTGGGGCAAACAAAAACTACTCCACGGATGCTCCGAAACAGTTTCACAGACAATAAAAAGCATGACAGGTGGTTGGGCTGACAGGAAATGGATTTTGGTGGATAGGGAGAGGTAGAAAAGGCATAGGCAGCTATAGGTAAACATACCATAAAACAACATTAAAGTAAGACAAATTAAAATCAGCATCCACTAAATATTTCTATATATGTATTACTTTTAGCTTTAGGAGATACAAGTTAACTACAAGCTACAAAATAGATTACTTATATGTAATAAAGCCTGCCGGATGCTAATAATAAGTATGTTACGATTTAAAGGTAATATGAGCATTGGAAGTATTGTAAGAATTTATGCGATTCAATAAAACAGAATGATTATTAGTAAGCAAGGGCTTACTATTCTCTTATCAATGGCTCCATCCTTTCCTTCTCCCTGAACCAGGGCTTTTACTTTTTTCGCCGTGGACTCGCATGCAGCCTTAATTTGGTCGATTCTCTTCTCGGCCTCCTGCAACCCTTCTGAAAGTACTTCCGTTCGGTCAGGCCTGAGTATTTACAAAAAAAAATGAAAGGAGCTATAGACATGAATATTGTTACAGATGCAAACTGTCCAACTCCTTTTTTACATGAATGTAAAAAACGGAGACAGCATAAATGGCGTCTCAAAATGTAATTTGGAACCACCCGAGGGTGACAAGAAACGAAGTGGCTATTACGTAGCAATACAAGTGCATTTACATTCTATACAATTTGAAATAAAAATTCATTCTTAAAACGCACTTCATAAAATTCTAAATCTTCCATAAACTGAAGGAATTTCGAGAGAACAAAACAATTACAATTTGATTTCGACATACGATATTGTCTGAATGCTTGCAAACTTACTATATAAAAATCAAATTAAATATGAACTATTTTTGTAAATCACAGAAATCTACATATCCTACTAACGCAGTCGCAGTCAAAATGTTTTCTTACCTTAACAAGGCTTTATCTGCGAATTGTTTGATCCGCCTCATCTTTTTTCCCTTCTTCTTTTCCTCTTCAATTGATCCAATCGAAAATGTCGTGATTCTGTTGAACGTATGTGAAACTGATGTTATATAGCGGCGGTGGTGGTAGTAGTAGTTCAGATGATGTTGTGGTAGTAGAAAGCACAAATCTTTTAAATTTATGATATGTCATTTGTGCAAATGAGACCTTCACATCACTTACTCACAACAGCCCAGAGCGATCTTGATCTGATGACGACGGTGGTGAGGAAAGGCCAAATATTATTTTTGTAAAAATCAAATCATATTTTACAAGCATCATCATCATATTTTTTCAAGCACAACACAAAAAAACTTAATTATATATGCTCTATGTTACTGACTTAACCTAAACTACAAAATATTGTTGAAGCACTTTTTTTTATTTTCTTCGCTGACAACACTGTCGACTCACACTCCATCACTTTAACAAACGAAATATGCGTGGATCGTTCGTAACGTATATCTGTTTCTAATAATAATGATCTCAAATGAATCTGCAAAGTTTAAATGAGATACGAAAAGAGACATTGTCTATTCCTCTCTAATATCTTGAAGCCATTTGCTTCAGTTTTAAATTTCCGTGATAAGAAAGGCCAAATATTATTTTTGTAAAAATCAAATCATATTTTACAAGCATCATCATCATATTTTTTCAAGCACAACACAAAAAACTTAATTATATATGCTCTATGTTACTGACTTGACCTAAACTACAAAATATTGTTGAAGCACTTTTTTTTATTTTCTTCGCTGACAACACAGTCGACTCACACTCCATCACTTTAACAAACAAAATACGCGTGGATCGTTCGTAACGTACATCTGTTTCTAATAATAATGATCTCAAATGAATCTGCAAAGTTGAAATGAGATACGAAAAGAGACATTGTCTATTCCTCTCTAATATCTTGAAGCCATTTGCTTCAGTTTTAAATTTCCGTGATGTCTTAGTCGCGTCATGCGTTCTTCTTCATTTTTAATACTCACACAATAAAATCTGGCAATAATAATAATGTCCAAGTAGATCACTTCGCGATTGCTCGCTAGCCACTGAACTGAATTAATGCTACTTCACTTTAACTTTAGGCATTTCACAACAAAACTTATGACGATTCAGGGCAATGATTTTATGAGAAAGTCATTTTATAACGCACGAGCGGTGCCAAAGATTTGATACTTGTTTAAAACCTGTACCGTTTTGATCATTTCATCCTCAAATCATTTCATCCTCAAACATTAAACATATAAAAATCGACAGTTCTTTCTGGTGGTGTGATTGAAATTTTGTATTTCAGGTTAAAAATAATGGTGATGGTGATTATTATGAAATTGTTTTCCTTTTTTTGTTGATTCTTTCCTTGACTATGCTGACCGTAGCACTGTTTCTTCAATCGGTTTCGTTTTAACAGAATCTTGTTTTATGCTGTCAATTCATGTTGAGATAAAGATTGTTGAAGTTGTCGACGGAGTAGTGATTTGAGTAGATGAATCACTAAATTTACTGGATGGACGGAAGACAATCCGCAGCCTCCTTTCCTTTTACGTCATTTTTACTGTATCTGAAAATAAAATTTTGAAACTAGGCTTTAGAGAAATGCAAATCCCGTAGTCTAAAATTATATTTTAATTAGATTATGCATGATTACTAATACTAATGAGGAAATGAAGTCCAATACTTGAACATAACATTATGCTGGAGTAAAGCAAAGTGACGCTTACAAANGTCGACGGAGTAGTGATTTGAGTAGATGAATCACTAAATTTACTGGATGGACGGAAGACAATCCGCAGCCTCCTTTCCTTTTACGTCATTTTTACTGTATCTGAAAATAAAATTTTGAAACTAGGCTTTAGAGAAATGCAAATCCCGTAGTCTAAAATTATATTTTAATTAGATTATGCATGATTACTAATACTAATGAGGAAATGAAGTCCAATACTTGAACATAACATTATGCTGGAGTAAAGCAAAGTGACGCTTACAAACAATTGCTTAATTACTGAACTCGACTGGATGAGAAGGTTTGACCAAATGAATGAACTTGCTGAGGAAAAGTAAATTTTTATGTACACGTTTGTCTAGCAGACTTTATTCATACGCACAGCTCTAAAGCAGAAAAGTAAGTCATACATCGAATTTCCAAGAAATGATTCTGAGATTTTCCCCATCCATTACCTGAGATTTAGCTTACACCACTCATTCAAGTTTCCGGTAAGGAAGATAAAATCTCACGTAAATGCGTATGAACCTACACAAGGTTTGAATATGCTTAGTTGCTAACATTGTAAGAAGTCATGTGGGAAGAAGAATCACCTGCCCAAGTTGCTCTCTTGATTAAATCTTATCTCAACCTGCTGGAATTGCCAGCGTTCCGTTTCTTTACGCTTCACAAGAATTTTAGGAAGAATGCATACGATTTAAGCAGGGTATGATCCAATGACTGTCTTGTCTTTTATATTTTCGTGTTTGACAGTTTACATAAGGAATAGTCACCAATATGATTCAACTTTAGCATGACTATGACTCGAAAAGAAATTGTGATTAATCTTGATTAAATCTCGCTAAAATAGTATCAAAAGCAATAAAAAGCTTCCTGTTCTGTCATAATATCGTTTTTAAAAGTAGAGCAAAAATCACGAACGCTGTATGCGCTGTTCAAAATAAAAACAGAAAGTACCTTAACGCGAGCAAAAGATGATATGATGACGAAACTCTTAATCTTTTTGTTCATCTTGCATTTTTTGGCATGATGCATCGTAGGTACACCTTTTTTGTCGGAAGATTCTGCTTCATCTTCAATATTTTTCTATGCAGCCATTATTATTAGATTATGCACTGAAAGGGCATTTAAAAGCAATTTTTCTTAACGCTGCGCCTCCCAAATAGTCTCACCATTAAATTTAGACAAAGCTGCTGATGATGCGAATGTGTGCACATTATCTGAACAGAACTCAACCAGAGTGGAATGAAAAAGAGGATGATTCATCCTCAAAAACACCCGTCCATAAAAATTGATGAAAACAACACATTTTTTTTAAAAGCCCACAACTACTACTACAACTATAACTACCTAACTATGAGAAGAAACTTATACGTTGGGTTATGATACATGTGCATTAGTGCACGCTTGTCATGCATTGTATACTGCGATTCTTTTCTTTTCCAATCCAACCTCCCACATCCATTCAACCAATTTGAATATGAATGGATGAAATAAAGAAATGAGAAGCAGCCAAGCAGCGATTGCTAATTAACATTACGTCATTTTCTTAAAACAACTTGAGAGTGGCCACTATAAAGAATACACTTGTCTTGTCGTTCTCCTTAAGAATTCATCCAAGCCCGTTTTATTATTGATAAGAAACATGCACTGCTCTGGTTTTATTTACAACTATATATCTGTTTAAGGTGACTTTGAGACAGATTGGCATTGGGTATTTGTGATGATGATGGCAGTAGTTCAATCAAGTAGATGTTAGGATGCTCTATTTTTTTTAATCTAGTGCACTTCGCCCTTCCTCAATAGGCAGCTTTGGATTTGAATTGCTCATTTTTAGAAGGGAAAGATTAAGATTAACATGAAACAGATGTTCTAAAATAATGATATTGATGCTGCTTTGATTTCAATGACAGATGCAACCATCGTCAAAACCGTTCCTTTAAAATTCAAAGAAACACTTAAAAAGTGATTGTCGTTTGTTCGTGATTTTCTTGCAAAATAATTGGATCTTCTGTATTACTCACGTAAACAACATGATTTTTTACAGCTTCTGCTAATACGAGAGCGGCTGGCGTTTTATGTGCCTACGTACATTAAAACTTTCAATACGTTTTGTTGCTTAATTTCGATGAAGCGTGAGATCATGACATTTTTTGGATGACAGTGGCAATGACTGACAGTGTGTCACTCGTAAGTACACATTACCCCTAAAGCCACAAGTGTAATAGGAAGAAGCACGACCACATAACATAACTTGAACTATTTTGGATTAGATGGGTAATATCCTAATTGTAACAATTACCAATTTTATATTAAAGTGTGGTTTGATATTCAGTCAGCTTTACAATTTACAACTGAAAAAACTTGAATCACTTTAATGTACCATGCGTATTTCTCTAAAATTGTGTTAACGCATAATTAGAAAAATTACTGTTTTCTTGCAAGCGTACGATACAACAAGATGCAAAAAATATATTTTTCTGGCATATGGCAAAAACAGGGAGGGAAATCTCTCACAATCAGAAACCTGATACAATTTGCAAACAAAGCTCATCAAACCAATTGTTACGATTTTTTGGGTATCATGTTGCGTACGACTGTACAACAACTTGTCGAGTAAAGTACAGTAAAATGCAACTGATGATGATGACAAGACGGTCCTTCTCTTCTCTCATAATGACTTTGGCCAGGAAACATGTCATTTTTTAAAATTACTTTTGAAAAATTAGACAATTCGAACTGAACATGTGAAAAACAATTGTTCTCACAATGGCGTCAAAAAACGGTGCGCAGATGCATCAGGACCAGCATGGCCATGGTTAAAATTTAGTTTTTTAAAAAATGAAGTCTGCAATAGTTCTTTCCCATCATTATTGGTTTTAGGTTGTCGTTATGCTGTCCTAATCAGAGATAAAGATGAGCGGAATAAGTCGAACAACACTAACACAAGGGCAAACCAAACATGTTTTTACTCTTGTAGTGCCCAACAAACACAACCTACGTAACAATTTTGCCACTCTAATATGGCATTTCGTGTGAATAAGAAAGAGTAACGAATCGCACCAAGAAAGTTATTGGCAAGCAAAACATCACTTGTTTGGTTTCATTCGGTTCTACTGCCTTAATCTATATTACATTCTTGAATATTTAGATAAGGAAATTAGGAAATGACCAAACCAGACCATCCAAAAGTGTTGAAAATTATTACAAGGATGTGCTTACATGTACTACCTACTTCTCACAATTTCAATTGCCGTGTACGTCTACAAGGAAAAAATATATAAAACCACAAGCAAAAGCGGCAATTATTGCTGGTCTAATCTAATATGACTACGACACTTGTGACAAAAGCTGATTGAAGATGAAAAAAGAGGATGTTCAGATTACACAAAACTAACACTTGCAAGGCTGTTTCGGCACTAATATACGAAAAAGGATCCTTGTAATTCACAGAAAAAGAATGAATATTTCCACTGACTTTTATCTAATCCATCGCTACCGGAAAATAGAACTGGAGCTTCTGAAATAAATATTGTGATGGTCCAAGTGCTGAAGCACTAAAGAGGAAAACACTATTCAAAACTACGAAATAAAATCTTAATTTCATGAATTGTTTAAGCCACTTAAAACCGCTGTGCTGTTTTTTGCACTGCATTCGTCTGAATTTATGCTCACTAAAACAGTAATGCATGCACCAAAAACTGATATTATTCCGTTTTTTATCGTTCTTTGGCATTCACGCTTTAGGCATACGTATTACAATCACGGGACAGTTGAATTGAAATTAGTTCAAATACCACCACTGCCATGCCATTTCATCCATTCTTTCTGTGAAACATGAGCAACCTGACATGGCATTTTCTATGCACTCTTTCAATTTACTTCATTTGACCAGACCATGCCAGTGCAAAACTATTTTAGCAAACAGCCAAAAAAATGATATGATATGTTTCCTTCGTTGCGAATTTGCTATGATCTGGTCTGGTCCTCTTGCACAGTCGTCACCACACTGATCTCTCATGATGATATGATGCGATTGCAAAAAATGAAGTCGCCATAAAAATGAATGCATATCAGTTTGAAAACAGTATTATCTTGCAGGATGATCGCCATCGCCATTGTAGATTGAAAACATGGTCACCATTTACAAATTCATTCGTCGCAAAAGAAAACACGCGACAAGATACGAAGCTCAGCGACATTGCTTCAACTGACTACGGTGACGGCCCGAGGACGGACATAACAAACCTAAACAGCACAACTGTAAATTAAATGAATAACATGAAAGTATGAAACCTCTGACTTTTTTTAGGTATACTAAAGTATTAAACCATTTGAGCAATTTTTAAAGTACAAGTGCAAGCCGAGGAGAAGAGAGCAGACGCTGAGGAAAAAGTAATATATTATTTTTGGTCAAACATTCCCGATCGCGATTACACGCAGCTGGGATGTCATTTTCAAGACCAATACAATTTCACCATATATCACTCACTAGAAGAAACCTCGACGTCTAATTTCATATTATCACTGACTAAGGTTGATGTGAAAACTTTTAGGAAAAAATGTAGAAATATAATTTATCTACACATGAAACGTAGCGGACATCACGCAAAGCGATTACACATCCTATGTATTTCTTGATCACTTACTTTTAGTAGTAGAATTAAGAGAAGGTAAACAGTAAACACAGAAACTGAGCTATTTATCTAGTCCTAAGCCGTGGATTGATAAGCACGAATGCGTGTGAAAGCGCGATGACTATGGCATTATTTTTATGTTGAAGTTGAAACAATCCAGAGTCAGGATTCCAGACAAAGTTGGAATGATTGAACTCTCTTGTTTTTTTTAGTTTGTTCCGATCTAGGTTTTCCCCGGAGAAGTTCAATATGTTTAAGTAGGAAAAAATTCTACGAAGTCTGATGAATAGAAAACAAAATTCATTAGACCAAGTGGAAGCGTTTTTCACTGGCTTAGGAACAAATAAAAATTATGCAATAAAATTAGCCGCTAATGACAAAAATAGCAACCACACTACGGCTTGGATTTACTGAAACTGAAGCAAGGATTTGCGTCCTCGACGCGATACTAATCTCATGAAAATAGCATGACAGGTTTTTCTCTTTAGAGGTACCATACCGAATCGTGAATGATGATGATGATGATGTTGCTTTAAAAACACCTTACTACTACTATATTATAACCAAAACAATGTTCCTGCTCGTGCCTTACTTAGTTAGACTGGCTTTATAAGCTGTAGCTTGTTTTATGATGATTTCACGTTCTTTTCTAATCCAAAACTAAACATTTTTTTACTTCATTATTTCTGGATTGCAGGGTAAATGACTATAGTTTGTAAGGTAGTTGGAAGGATGATGCTGGTGCTGCTGACGTGATTCCAATGTAGATATGAAAAAAGCAAAGCCTTTATACAAATATTACCTGTGCAAACCTAATAGTATTAGATGCACTATATAGCGTTAGTAAAAAGATGATTATTTTAGTCACTTAGATTTCCATTACAATGAAATTACATGGAGCGAATGCTTTGCGGTTTTACTGCTGCAATTAGTAAACAGATAATTGCTGCTATCACTTCACAACGCAAACTGGAAAAATTTCAGAACTTGGATTGGATTACTTAGAAGTGCGCAAAGTAATAAAACTTGATGTAAGCAAATGAGGAATATCTCTGCTTCACATAGTAAGTAATGCGTTGCGTTTGGGTAGGATTCTCTCCCATTTCTCATTAATTTTGTTGTTCTTTCAACCCTAAAATGCCTTGACAGGCGATAATAATGAATAAAAAACTGGAGCAGAAGACATCATAAATGCCCTTGTCCTCAGCAGATCATGTCTAACTATGGGAAAGTATATACATCATAATTAAAAGGAAGAAAAACTAGTGTCGAGTTGAAAACAACGAAATGCCGGAATTAACTGGAGCTGGACTGGACACTATTACATACAGACCCATGAGAAAATGGGAAGTTTGCTGATTAATGAAAATGGATAAATGATTCAAGGGAAAAAATGAACGGATATGAGATGTACAATTTGATGTCGGACAAATTATTTACATTTCTCTGCTTTGCGTTTTATATTCCATTTAAAACTTCAAGAGTGCATTCAACTATGCATTTGCCAACAAATCTGAATCAATTTTTTTTGTCTAACACGGAGGATGTAATTATTCACAGCAAATCTAAATCTGGCACAACTGCATTTTGGACGAAAAAGGGGGATGTTATGGAATTTTGAATAAACGAATTCAAATCATCCACCCAATCCAATTACTCATGAGTCAACAAAAAATAAACAAATGACATTGCAAGCTAAAAAGCTAGCTCATGCACAAAACTCTGTGGTAAAATGTCGAAGTTAATTAGCACGTCGTTTTCATTGCATTCTCATTTCCGATACGGAATTGATTTTATAGGACTTCCTTCCAAGTCAAAGTGATTCTCACCATTACCTACACTCATCAATGCATTTTTTGTGTTCCCTTGAGAAACGAGGCATTCCATATTAATGGTTCGAGAGTTTTTGGAAGAAAGCCAATGCGAATTGCGGGACGTAACTTTCTGTCATAACCGACATGAACAAATTGAAAATCGAAAATAGTAAAAATTAAGACAAAAATTAAATTCATTCGATTTAAGTTGAACTAAGGACAACCCCTTTAAATTTTCAACTCCTTCAAAGGGAGGATTTCACTTTAAGTTAAAACAAACCATAGCCAATTAACACATTAAATGGCATATTGAATTTGGATTTAAGAAATCGCACATATATACTTACCACTCACTTTAGAATGATGCTGGCACCTGACACATGTCCCTTTATATTTGATCCGAAATTGAGTAATTAAACATTGCTTTCGACCACTATCAAACTGAACATATCACAGAATAGTCAAACTTTAGTTGATATAAGCTTTTGGTTACGGTTTCCGTACAAAGGCTTTTTAATCTGAATTGAGCTAAGATGATTCGTAATTTATTCCAGGTTGACAGTTTCTCTACCGTTATTTATGGTTAAGAATCTATTTTAAATAAATATCACTTCACTGCATTCATTCATTCAATGACACTCATGGCTGGAATTTTCAATTAGCTCTTTGTTCCTAGCTGCTGATCTTCTAGTACTTAATTATTATCGGATGAATTGTCGGATATTGAAATGAACAGTTGTGGG
>JAHZMX010000062.1:0-14394 GCA_027743895.1 Seira musarum
GTTGTTTCTTCTTCGTCCGGTTGGGAAGAGTCGTCGTCCATGTTTTTACGTTAATGACTCCTTACTACGTAAGGATTTATACTTGCACATTTTTGTTAACTTTTGAGTCAAATAGAAGGATGCAATTTGTCAAATTCTTTCCGTTTCATTACTATTCACAAAGAATTTAGGGGGCCATTTTAAATGGCAAATAAACCGATTAAGATGTAGTTCATTTCGACTTTATATTGTAACCGTTTACGCAAACAAAGTTTCTGTAGCTACTGGTTTGGATTTGGATTCGATGAGTGCACATATTTGGACTACAAAAATTGATCGGCGGACATTGCACACTGGACACGTTTGGATTGGACTGGAACTTTTTTGGAACGCTATATGGAATGATGCGACCTAGCCAATAAATTATAATTATTTGAAATCTATGCGCAAATATTAATTATTTATGCATGGAAAGGAATACTTCATCATCATCATTCAACTTTTAAGATTTTATTATACGTTTTAATTTTAATTTAAGTTTTTATTTCCATCATTAAACCAAGTGGGTAGAATTAATATTATGCGTATTGGCATTTATCCATCATCTACGGAATACGCTAATTTCCGGTTCGAGAAGGCGGAATCGGAATCGGGATTCCCGAACTGAAAAATTGAATAAAGCATGAAACTTAGGCGTTGTCTAAATTATCAACGTAAACTAAATGCACATGAAACACTTACGGCTTAGTTGTTGGTTGACCAAGGACATTTGTTGGTGCCCTGACGGTTTGTCCCTGTCCTGGCACGTTCCAACTCCAAGCTATCGAGTAGTGACCTGGTTCAGCAAAGACATTTGTGTAGGAAGAAACAGATCCAGATCCACCAGCGTGAAAATGAAGGTTTACTGGAATATGAAATGGAGGTGGTCGGGAGTTATTTTGGTTTGCCATTTTTTGAATCTGTAAAAATACAATACAACACCGCGTTACTGACGCATTTAAACGAACAAAACTTTGAGTAAGGTAGTTTGATTTAAATATTTAATTTTATGTAGATTCATACCCACTGAACTGCGTTAAACTGATCTGATTGTAGGTGAATCTGAATATTGATTAGAAGAATTTTCGAGGAATTTGTATATCCGTCTTAGGTAAAATTAAGCATTGGAATTGAAGTGAAAGAATAATTAACTTTACCCTAGAAAAAAATATTATGATTGAAATGGAATGAAGGATATCAATGGAATTTGAATAATCCCTTCATCCGGGCTTTTATTTAAGCCTATCAGGGTAAATTCTACTTGTCCTTTAATCATGAATCGTGATGCGTCATTTATGTTAATATTTTCATCATGATAAAAAAAAACTATGAAATGAAGCATGAAGATTTTTTCTAGGGACGGGACTAATAATACATATATACCACCCTCTGCGAGTCTAAACATCTTGTCCATTTTATTTTGAGAAGGAGAAATAATATATGCATAAAAATATGTTTTTTTCATAAAACCTACATTTTATAATAAAATCCACGACTAGATACATTTGGCATATAGGTGAGTAAAGTACTAAAGTAATTCCCTACCTACTTAAATTATCTAAAAGTAAGTTGACTTGTCTAATATCTAATTAGACTTATGATGATGCTGCAATTGCAATGAATGCATTGAACCAAAAGACTACCTTACTTCTCTCAAAATGCCCCATCTCCGCAGCCTCAGTGGTAATGGATTATCTTTGTCTTTGTTCTGTTTTTCATAATTTTACGGCGGGTTTTGCTGGTCAGTTTTTTTAGTCTCTCAACTTCACAATTTATCAACCTCTATCATATATCGTTAATTTTCAAATTGCATGGAACAATTTCTTGCATACTATCATCGTAATTACCAATTGTCCATATTACTTTATCTTTGTAGATTTGGCTTTTGTCGTATAACGCTAGTTTGTTTTGGGTGGTTGAAGTTAGCTGTTTAAATTAAGGTCAAGTCATAACTGAAGTGGTTGAACGTATTTTTTTGTGAAAAGTTAATTAAACTTCATATCTACTTACGGTTCACAAGGACCTTGAGTTATAATTATAATGCCACCAATTTCTGAAGTAAATAGAGTAGGTCATAGTGAGGAAGGGGCAGTTCTTCAATCCGGAAATGTTGTTCGACTCGACGTGCCAACCCCGTTCTTCATTCGAAACGAAGTATTTATCAACATTTAAAAGACCAGACTACTCCTGGAATCATAATGAGTATGATTCCAACTCCAAGATGGTCTTGTTAGTAGGAGCTGTTGAAAAGAATAAATATGGCGATGGTGGATTAGCAGAGGAAAACTTCCTGCCACAAAAGTTGGTCCATAATAGTTCACCTTTTTAGTTTTAATGCTTGAAAATGGGATGAGGGGTTAGTCTAACGGTTACATTTCTTTTAATCTGTAGGAAAACCACTCCTGAATACAGTATTGGAGGCTGTCCACTGGAGTGTCCTTTCGACATCAACGAAGACTTTGATGAAGCTTTGGTCATCGACTTTGAACCTCTTGTTTTTGAAGGACTGCGGGTTCCGAGACATGTATTTACCTTTGCACGTGAATGATGGAAAGTACGTCACGGCTTAGAGGCCACTCGGTTGTTTTCTTGCTCTTTTGCAGCTTAATTTGATTTTTGTTCCTTCATTTCCAGACGCTCTATCCAAAGAGTTATGGATCAAGCACAGCCATTCGTGTCAGAACTGAAGTTGTTGGAGGGATTAGATAGTTGGAATCCTCAGAATACATCAATTTTAGCGTTTGTCGATGGATATGCTCAGAATAGCGGTTTGATGCTGACCGGTAGACTGGGGTATGAGAAGGTCATAAATATTCATATGATGGGAAGACACCGTTCCAACGCGAAAATTTTTGATATGGAATGCTTTCGTAAATTTCATGAACAAAATCTTGGCATGGAGGTACGAGAAAAACCTTTATTGCGATTGCATTTCAATTGTCTAATTTAACTTCAATTTGCTTTAGAACAAACCGGTGACCACAGTGGCTCATGCCGTGTACGAGAAGCTTCATGGGGAATATCCATCAAAAGGAAAAGTGTACTTGGAATTTGTATTTAAGGAACCAACAAACGTTTTCGAGCTTCCTCCCGAAGACTGTTTGAGCAAAATTGTATGCCATTGTCTATTCAAACAAGTCTTAACAGAGATGGAACTTGAAATAAAAATAAAGAGCGAGTTTCTTTTGTTTATTTTAGGCGATAAAACCTCTTCCAGGAGACGCAAATCCATACATGGAGACATTATGGTCGGATATTTTGGATTTAGAAAGATGGATCGATGTTTTGGCTCAAAGCACTCATAATACATCAGCTTCAGTCGATGGAACAAAGAGCTTCCTCAATTCTACCGTGTTCGAAATCGCTGAGGCAAAAATGACACCGAACATCCAAGCTGTACAGGACTTGTTGGCACAAGAACCTGGTGCCGATTTACATAGCGCATCTTTGAGTGGTAAACTTGAAATATTGCAAAATATTTTTTATTGAACTGTCCAATATTAGATATTATATGACTATTTTGTGTTGTCAATTGTCAACGTAGATTGCTCGGATTCTCTGGGGTTGGTCCTTCAGCGAGTGGTCATACAGGAGAGGGAAGATTGCGATTTCACCGACAGACTTTGGTCAGTCCTAAAAAGTGAGTATGCCACATTAGCTCGTAATTTGTAGAAAATCGAGTTTATGTTTGATTCGATAAGTGTAATTGACTTGTTTCAGAATGTGAAAGCATTGATGAACTGCAGGATTGTATTCAATTGGTTTTCCAAACCGTGTCGAATAAAATGTACCGCCCATACGTAAGTCATTATTGACCAATGTCCAGATTATGATATATAAGAAAGGCGTTCTTTACGTAATTTTTTGCACTTTTGCAGGTACTTTTGAATAATAACACGGGAATGGCGAAATATTTGACTATGGCAATGAGAGGAGAAGTGGGAAGCTTACTTCAGTTAAGGCGTCCAGATGTTATGGTCAAACTTTTGATTGAATGCGGATTAATGAAACTTTTCAAAGATTACAACTTCATTCTAGCAAGTATGATGCAAAATGCAAAGCAGAAAATAACTACTTTTTTCATAGTGTACTAACTGTAAGTAATATTTTCTAAATCAATGCTTTGAATTTTTCAGTAAGCCATCTTATTGAGCGACGGTGAAATCGACTGCTTCACTCCAACAATCACAAACATCCCTGAATCTCTTTGGAAAGTTAAGAAACTACATTGCATACTTGAAGTTATTTGCTTGGCAAAGGAAAGACTCACTCTTTCCGTTAATACATTGGAAGCAAACGCAAAAAAGTTGCTGAGAAGGTTTAACGATTCCAAGCCATTCACATGGGAGGAAATCTACCACTTTGATGTCTCATCTCATGACATTCGAAGAGTAATGACTGGTCTTCATCCTATTTATTATAAAGTTAAAATGGATTCACGAACACTTTTAAAGCGATCGACTACCTCAGTCGTTATTTCTCCTGAGAATTACATCAGTTACAAGAAGAATCCCAATGAGGATTTAAATTTACGACAGTATTACGTTTACGTCATGGCTGAGAGTGGCCGATTGGAATAAGTTAATCAATATGCCCCAGTTATTTATTGATCATATTCAAGTATGAAATGGTCTTCATATAAAGTTTTCGAAACAATCTTAGAATACGTTTGCTATTTTGTGTTATTGTTTTTAATAAAATTAGACTTGGAAGCATCAAAATTGTATTGAATTTATAGTGCAAATAAGCCTGATTTCCATAAACTCAAGTACTACTATCCATCCAAAATTCCAACGCATTATGTTATTAATGTTTTATTAGTCATTTTGTTGTTTTCGTTCTCGCTTTGAATTTTTATGACGTACCCAACTTGGTATTCTACTGGATCATTATTCATTAAGAATGGGAATAATATTGTACCAGCTTTCCATATCCATGCACAGAGTTGAGTGTATCTCATCTCTTCTCTTTTAAGAATTCATGTCAGCATTTCCGGTGCTAATTACCATTAAGCGTTTGTCATTCATAATCGTTTTGTTATCGCACGACTAAAAAAGTCCTTTATCCATCACATACCGTTCATAATTTCAGCAGCATTGCATTTCCTTTTTAAACCATGCTTCTAAAATGTAGATCTTTCTGAAATAAATATTTTTAATGTAACCCTACCTGACGCGACAATGATTTAATGTTTGTTTGTGGGTTTGTTTGATACTGTGGCATAGCGCATTCCTTATATCTAACCTTCTCTATCAGGTCGTGACTCATTTTTAAGAACCACTCTGTTTTACTTTTACTGCGAAAACACACTTTCTTTTTTAATTGATATCGAACAAAGTAGCTTGATAAAGAAAGAGAAGGTCTGTCTTACCAAAAGTGCTTTTGTGCTTGGTGCATATTCATTAGTGCTGATTTTTTAAATATTGCTTGCCTGACTTTATAAGTGTAACTGCTCTACCTCTTAATGTGACTCATCAACGGATTATTATAAAAAAATCATGTCGAGGTTTCTTCTGCATCCAATCGGATATTAGCTTTGTTCAATGTGATTGTGAAGGGGATGTGATGAATTTCAATTTACCTATTAAGCTGGAATTTTTTAGGTTGCGGATCCCAGATAAGTTTGAAAGCAAGCAATTTAAAGTTTGAAGTCTTAAATATTTTTTATCACAGTTCTTCTTGAACTTGACAGGAATAAAAATAAGAGTATTTCTTGAAGAAGATGATCCAGTTGAAATTTTGTTCTTTTATAGTTCTTTTGTCCTAACTGCCTTTGTGAAACCTTAAAGTGAAATGAAAAGTAGTGGTAAACGTTGCATCTGAAATGGCTTCGAGTTTTGGGAGTCACCGTTTCCGAAGTTTAGTTATTTTTATAACTATGTTTTCCGAGTGGTCTTCAATGTCTGTTACACATGCAATTTTGACAAAGCAAATCCAATTTCCTGGGACGAGTTACAACTCTGGACAAGTTGTTGGAATCCTTACTGGCCCACATCCAAGTTGGTCGGAACAGGCTTCATCTGGAACAGGCTTATCATTTAATTACATAAACGCAGATTGTCAAGTTGATGGCGATTGCTACCCAGGAAGAACGCTTTTGTATTGTATCGCCTCCAAATGCAATTGCATAAGCCAAGGCGCCACATATCTCAACGGCTACTTCTACAATTACAACATGGAGTGGAATGACACAATTTCCCAATGTGTGTCCCAGTCAGGCTCGCCCTGTACCTTGAAGGAATACTGGTATTCTTCGGAAACGCTAAGAATGGGCTGCAAGTACGACCATGATTGTGTTGAAGTAACCAGTTCTCCAGCAAAAGTGACCTTGGCTTCGCAAAAAGCATTAGGATTTGGATCTACGGTTTCAATGCGGCAGCAGCAAGGTCAAGTATACTCCCAACAGCAATCTCACTTTACCCCGTATTTTGGATCTGGAGTCGCTGGATACAATGGAGACGGGGTCAATATTCCAGGTCAAGCCCAAGGATCAAGTTCCAGTTTGTCAGCTACCGCTACTGCATCCACTTCACCGACTGAAAAGAACTTTTGGGGCATTTGTGTGAGAAGAAGTTTAATTGGAGCGTCTCTTTCAGCTCAATTTGGTAGTGGTTCAAGCAGCATTTCTAATCAGTTTTGTTCATATCTTTGTTTGTTTTACGTAGCATTGGTCTTGCTCTTGTCCAGAACCAGAACGACCATGTACTAATTAAATGATACATAAACACTGCCATACATTTCTTTACATTCCAGTACAATAATAAATATTAACATTTTGCATTTAGCTGTAGAAAAGTTACGAGAACATTTTGAGTTTCAGAAATTAACTCTTTGAAAAATATTTTGTAATAAATAAATAAATTCTTAAGCAAAAATGAAGCTACTTTGGGTTTCTTTAATATTATTTCCCATTTCATCAGTCTTATCAGGAAGAACTCCAATTATAATTACAAGTTTCAAAGAAGCCATTCGTCAACACGAAATCCAGAAAGTTGGACTGCGTTCTTTTGCCTGGCCTGGAACATATTGCAACATCTACGAAGACTGCGACTTCGACAACACCATTTTAATCTGTGAAACGAATACTTGTGGCTGTCCTCAAAATTTTCATTTCGGAGGAGGGATCCTTGTGGATATGGAATGGCTAAATGAGTTGGGGAAATGTGTAAGCAAAGTTGGATCTGGCTGTGACGTGGTGACTAACTCCAGAAGGAGGGGAGGTGTTGAATGCGTTCATGGGGCCATCTGCGAGCAAGCCGAAGGGCTTCCCAAGGGAATGGGCGTTTGCGTTAAGAAGGCGAAAATATTGCATAATTATTTTTGAAGGAGAACCTTAAACCGAGTTTTAGCCATACAAAATTCCCCATGTGTCTTTGTAAACTTTATTAACCGGATGTGAAGGAAGATGAACTAATGTTGCAATACATTTTGTCACCGTTTGATTAGGTACATTTGCATAAGCATAACTAGAGGAACGTGTCATTGAACAAGTCGATAAAATTAGGGTGTAAGCATTCCACAACATCCTGTTTTGTAGATCACTTTAGTCAAAGGACCTCATTAAAGTTGGATGAAAAACGTTCATCTTGTTTATCGCTTCAATACCTTTACATTGCATAGATGAGTCAATTCTGTAATCTTTTGGGAAGTCAAATGGTACAATGAAGAAAGGTTTTTTGTTAAACAAAGTTAGATAGATGCAAAATATGNACATTTGCATAAGCATAACTAGAGGAACGTGTCATTGAACAAGTCGATAAAATTAGGGTGTAAGCATTCCACAACATCCTGTTTTGTAGATCACTTTAGTCAAAGGACCTCATTAAAGTTGGATGAAAAACGTTCATCTTGTTTATCGCTTCAATACCTTTACATTGCATAGATGAGTCAATTCTGTAATCTTTTGGGAAGTCAAATGGTACAATGAAGAAAGGTTTTTTGTTAAACAAAGTTAGATAGATGCAAAATATGTACTTGGTTCATTTTCCATGACTGGCTGTCTGGCACGTTTATCCATTTAACGATACAAGGAAGTTACGAAAGATATGTTCACTTTGGGTGAGGTGTTTTTTTGAAAGATAAAAAATCATTAGGCTTCATTTCATTGCATTGTAGTATTATCTTAATGGATTCATCTAAAAAACACAGTAATTTGTTAGCTTAAACTTGAGATTTTAAAAAATAATTATGTAATGCTTTAATGACTGAGAGGCTCAAACACAAGCCACATATTCTGACTTCGATGTTAGCAGTGAAGAAGAAAATTATTTTTAAAAAATGAATTCTTTAAGTCGTGCCATTCTCTTTTTCCTTCTGATATTATCCCAAGTGAAATTACTGTGTACTGGACAACTATTCCAGACAAATGGAAATTCAAACGGTCATATTCCAGACCATTTACTGGATGCTGTGAGAAGTTCGTACAGAAATGGAAATTATGGTGGAAACCCTAGTTCATTAAATCAAGGACCGCCACCTATTCTCTACCCGGGAGCTGGGGGTGATTTACATGTGAACAATGTGGGTTCAGCATTTGCTCAAGGCCAAGGTGCGCCTCATCCAGAGGATATAATAGCCTCGTCTCATCCTCCTCATGATAACCGTTACCCACCTCTAAATGGTGGTCAATTCAATCAAGGTCCCTATAACCGATATCAGTCATCGGCTCCTCCATCAAATTCGAAATCCATATCTGGAGACTACTGCTTCGAGCCGTTACTCTCGTGCGATACAACAAACACCGTTTTATATTGCATCCAGGGACGTTGCACCTGTCCTAATCAGTGGACTCTTTCTCCGGGAATCCTTGCCACTGAACACTGTTTGGCATCCAGAGCAAAGGCGATGTGTCTCGGTGGTGGGATCAGGATGTCACACCGTTGCCAACGCAATGCACTGGAATCAACAGGTGCCTCCTCCTGGAATTGGCGTCACTGGTGCTTCAAGAGGCTCATCGTCTTACTACCCTCCAGTTTCATCTTCAAGTGCGGGTGATCAGTCTTCCACAAGTCATACCAAAGAGATTGCTTCTTCGATAATTAAAGGAATCATGGGTCTTCCATCGGGAGGTGGGAATGGCTACGTGTTTTGTCAACCAGGAGTTCAATGTGTAAGACATCCCGGTTATCAAGAAGTTGGAATCTGCTCCGCTTCTTTGACAAAATCTAATTTTTTAATTTTGTTTGGTCTAATTTTCCTGTGTAATTTATCCAAGTTTTGCTAAAATAAATTTATAATCACATTTTTTCTCGCCTAACTAATACAAGATACTTAAATTATATCAATTTGTATGATAGATTTCATTCAACAATTTTTTCATGTGCATGAAAAATTTATTCTCTGATTTTCTTGAAAAATCCACTGAATCAAAATGGACAACGACATGACAGTGGCAACATTATTTATTGAGCTAAATGGAATAAAATTAATTAATTTGAAAATGGATTTCGACGATGTTTCTGCTTAAAAAATGATAAACGTTGGCATATGAAGTTGAATAATTGTAAAAGTATTTTTTAAATCTTTTTTATTGTGACTGGAGGAATTAAATTTTGAGGTGTCTCATTTTATTCAAATTTTGCTTGAACACTAATGATGATGATGATCAATGAATTTCAAATGTAAAACCATTTTGAAAAAATGAATGAATTTAAACTGGACAGCAGGAACACCAACGGACTGGCGAATACGTTGGAGGATAGCCACTCAACAAAGGATGATCTAAAAATGTAACCGTCTTGCCAGTGTCAATATTCAACCAGTTGCATAAGTAACCAATGTGGCTACCCTTAGGTCCCATTGATGTGCATGTACAGCGATTATCACGAACACACGTAACTTTGAATGGCTTCACAATCTCAGTAACCTATCAGTAAACATGAAGATCAATACAAATTGTTAGAAAAATTAACTTTTTACTAAAATGTGAATTTGGTTCTTACCACTGGTCCATGTGGATTGCAACGAGCTCTAGGGCAGCGACATCCAAACGGATAATAAAAACTTATCGGGGCATCGAGCAAGTCATTATTTTTAGGGATGCATTCACCTGAATTGCATTTGAATTTAAAATATTTTAAATGTATGCCTTGTACAGAAAATATTTATTATTGAAATAAGTACCTCCGCATGTGGGCTCGCAAAGGTAATTTCCTCCAAAATCCACTCCTTTCCCATAGATTGACTCAAAAATAGGAACGTGAGTAACATGGTCAAATCCTGCACATTCGATGATTCCCAGTCCCCGTGCTGCAAACGGAAGAGCAATGTCGTTGATTAAGACGTCTCGTTTCTCCCTGCTGGATACGTTATTTCCCTGAAGGTCTGCACACACAAACACCAGGAAACCTATTCCCAACTGACCAATAAAATTTTATGAAAATTATATTTCTTTCAATTAAAAAAGTATTTAAAAGTCCTACATACCAGGGAAATCAAAGTAATCCGGAACATTTTTGGAGCGAGTTCACTTATACTTTCTCTTCAAATTCCAAAATGATTCAAATTAAGCGTCTTTGGGGGACCAGGGCATTTTATACTGATTTTTATCTCTAGAATAAACACATGAGGAAATAAAAATGGAACATGATGTAGGTCAGTGATGTGATATTTTTCCCAGTACAGTCCAGACAAGAAATGTGCGATACGGCAAAAACAACCTTGAACTTCATGAATGCATGTTATTGTCCAGCAAAGGAAAACAATGGAGCAAGTGCAGCTCCATATTACTTATGCAAACTAAACCACATTTTGTCCGTGTTTTCAGTTCTGCATAGAACTTAACCTTGATTTTTTATGAAAGTTGTTTTCATGATCAACATTTTTTGAGATTCTGATATATGTACGCAAGAAATTATTATGCAAGCACTGGAGTCGCAGCAATAAGTGTACTCTCATATTTTAAAGCTCGCCATCAAAATCGAATTTATTGTATTTATAAAAGTCAACAAGAATAGTATACGAAAACAATTAGATAAAAATATAAATTAAGATTCTGTGATAAAAACAAATCTAATTCTCAAGATGCCCCAATGAATCTTGTCACTGGACAAGTTTTGTTGCTCGATTAACAAGACCGACAATAGGGTTCCAGTTCTTTCCTTCAACGATATCCATCACATCTCCCTTGAAGAACGTCATGACAGTTGGGATCTCACTGACGCCATGCTCTTCCCTCAATTCAGGAACTTTGTCAAAGTCGACCGAGGCCATGTTCACGTAGTCACCTTTGCGACGCACCATCTTCTCGAGCATTGGGAGGAGGGACCATTTGCATGGGATGCATTCACTAAATAAATCAAATAATAAATAATCAAAGTCCTTTCAACTTTCTTTTCATTGGCCCAAATTCCCTTAGAAAATAGATCACTCATTAGATGAATAAAATGCAAATAGAAATAATGAGTACTGATTAATTGTGAACTCACCTAGAGCTGTAGTAGAAAACTACGAAGGGCTTCTTTTGGTTACGCATCACAGCAACATCGAAGAGCATCTTGTGCTTAATGTCCAAAATTGTGGGCTTCGATATTGGAGCCCTTTGAGCAGACACTCCGACGTCGCTGAGAATAACGAGGACGAAAAGGGAAACTGCTGCTACAGTCCCAGTCAAAATAATTGCTTGCCGAGACATTTTATTTATATTTCAAAATGAGTTTATGGGAGGGCAAAAATGATAATTCTCCTTCTTCTTGCGAAATACGAAATTAGAGAAGAAGCTGATGAGTTGTGATGTTCACTTGAGAGAGTGAAGATGAACAATGAAGAAACCGGTCAGTGGTCAACGGTGATTTTGTAAGTGAGCTTGTCGTTACTCTTGTGCTTCGACTGTGGCTGTGCCCAAAGGATAATGAGTTGGGGGTGAAGAAGGATAAGCGAATTTATATGATTTTTGTGCAAGAGTAACAATGCCGCGGACTATTTGCTCCTTATTATGATGCATTAAATATCGAGGAAGGGTCATTATATCGCAAATAATGATGGGCTCGGACTCTACGAAAGCAACGCTTATTTTTGCACATGCATTGCAAAAAAAACTAATTTATTGAGCAAAGTACGTCAGAATTCGATGATTGAATTATCAATTTTAGTCTCCAAAACAAATAGAAAATCTAAGATTTGATTTGCATAAAATAAGAATTAGTTTGGCAAAAATGTGTATTGCAAAAAAATGACTTATCAAAGATGAAACATTGTTTGCTTGCATCATCGTCATCATTTCGACAAAAAAATATATTTGTTTACTCGTTTCTTTCTTTTTCCCACGTTGGATAATTATAGGTTCACAACTGGACAGAATCTTGTAAAAAATGTAATTTGTCTTCGGATCATCTATCAATTCTGGTTTTACTTCATCTTAGGACGATGATTTATGTAAAATTAGATTCCTTAATATCCATGTCCAATGAGTGTGATATGTAGATGCATTCTAGATTCTAGAAAGATGTGATGTATGTAATCAATTAACCAAATTGATGTAATTTACTCGAACTCAAACCTGTAAACATTGTTTTGTTACTTTTTAGAGTAAAATCGTGAAACTCGTGTAAGCCATTTGGGATTTGCGTATTTGATCCACTCCACATGTCAATGACTCACATTATTGTTAGCTTGACCAGGAAAAACAAAAATGTTTCTACATTGACGCGTTTCATAACAAAAAAACTTCTGGGGAAGTAATGATTATTTGGGAGGGATTAAAGCAGAATCGTGATCATTTCTCGCCCTCTTGTCTAGACCAATTTCTAGAGAAAGCTTCAGGTCAATTTCTAGATCTTTGTTTTGTGCTTGTGTGCGTCATTGTCCTTTTGTCTTAGTTGCACTGGAAGAAATACGGGAAGATTGTATTGAACGTAAAAATGAAAAACAGAAAATCAAAATGATAAGAAATGAATTAGGTCTTTGTCTTGTTTTGTTCTTTGTATTATCTTGAAGGCGTCAGTATTATTTCCTCATTAATAACAGCTCTTGGACACGTTTCAAGTTTTAGGATTGATCATATCATATTTGACTTTACATCAAATCTTCTAGAAATTCATAATGTGTCTGTCAAAGACATGTATGATCACGATTTCCCCTGAGAAGCTGTTCCTACCTCATAAACGAGTAGAAATTTTGCATGTCACAGTCATGAATCATGAAGCGTCTAATATTTTCAATCATTTTTATTACTGGCAATTAGGATTATGCACATCTTCATAATGCGATAATGTAACATTCCGAAGCTAAATAATGTTAACTATGGACATGGTACTTCAGTCAATTAATTTTCTTGATAAAAAATGCAGAGATGAATTGATGGAATTAAAACTGACAATGTTGATGAAATTTTGATGACTTGACTAACCAGACACTTTTAGAAGTTCAATAAATGTGCTTGTCACGACACGAGTTCATCATCGTGAAAAAAAAATTGTTTCTGACATAATTAGAAATTCAAACAAATTTATTTTTGGTTATAATTTCCTCAAGTATGAACCACAGTTTTAATTTAATATTCCATAATTAAATGATAAGCTCAATATCAATAAATTATACAGTATTTTCGTCATTTTCAACCTTGATATCTATTTTTGTTGAAGCGATTCCTAGCTTTGCCCACTTGAGCAACTCTTTCCATCATTTGCATGATCACAGGCATTTTGAGACCTCTGACCTCTTCCGTCATGATTCCCTTGATGTAGGTTCGAACTGTGGGCGTTTGTGATACACCCAATTGCTCCATCAAATCCGGAAACTTGTCCATATCAACTCTGGCCAAATATAGGTCTTCCGAGTATTCGTCCTGTGCCTTCATTTCCAGCTTTGCGAGCATCCTGTTGCACAGGCCGCATTTCCTGACGACACAAAAGACAGTTTAAATGCTAATGAGATGTTTACACACAATTAAAGGATGTTTGACATTCCTTTACAACTTACAAGAGTAAGTACTCCATCTAATTAATGCAAAATGATGTGTTCTCTTTGAGATAAGATAAGTGTAATTAACTTGTTATTGTTGAAGATGGACAAGAAAATGAAGATATCACATTTTGCATTAATTGAAAATAATTATGGTCCGGAGGTGGCAAAACTGACATGCAACAATTAAGTGTATTTAATTAAATTTATACTTAACTTACTTTGATGCAAAAAATACGATAACAGGTTTCCGGTTCCTTAAAATCGCGATATCAAAAACTGGAGGGGAATAAACGTCGATAATATTCTTGGTTTTCCCTTGAACAACGGGAGCTTCTTGAATTAAAACAAGAGCAACGACTGCTCCTGCAACAACCCATAAAATCGGAGAGGACTTAATTTGCTTCATTTTTTTCCTTAAACCTGAAATTTGTTTTTGAAAAGGTGAGAATCAATGACTCATTCACAATTCACGCT
>JAHZMX010000063.1:0-10084 GCA_027743895.1 Seira musarum
ACAACAACACGTTTAGCATTTCCTGATCAATATTTTCACTGGTTTTCTGCAGCCACTATAGTTTCTAACATTTTTATTTTCCAATTTACGATGTCCATAAAAAGAAATCAACTTCAGTGCTGCAATTTATTTCTTTTTAATTCTGAAACCACATTAATAATGTTTTATGCCAAGAATGGTTTCTAATAACTAGTTCAGTGATTACAGAAGTCTCAAAGACTTCAGCGATACACACTACAGGTAAATATTTACCATTACTTAAGTTTGATTGCATCGATATTTTTAGTATTCATGCAGGATGTATTTAAGGCCATCGTTTTTAAGAAAATTAGTTACGACGTCATTAAAGTACTTAAGGTTAACGATCGACCTCATGTAAACTAACTAAATTTGATATAAAAATTTATCATTGCAGTACAGAAATAATGGTTTCGAAATTTCTATTTCCTCCGATTACCAGCATTAAAATCGATATAAATGTTTTCATACTATATAGCTTAATTAGGAATCAATGTTTCGTAAACCTTCAGTTTAAATATATCTCGTACCAATAGCAAGGCTTAGCTTTTGATTCTGGCAAAATATTCATGAAAACGATGGAATAATTTTGTCTCAAAAAATATTCTGGTAATAGTTACGAGTGAATTTTGGAAAACCGGCTAAATCAAAATACTTCTGCGGAAACGATTTCCAGAGGAGCAACTGAACCGGTGATAATCATGACGGGTTACAGTGCAAATTCAACTGTGATCACTCCATTAATTAGATTAGCTCTTTACCTTAATTCAACAATTCAGACATCCGTATTTCGGTATCCACAGCCGTTTCATTGGGACAACGAGATATGCCAGTTTTGTCTTGTCTCAAATAAATGGAAGCTCATACCTTGGTGCTTTATCAACTTCATTTTACTGAATTGGGCTGCAGTACTGAACAGTGCTGTTGTTCTCTTAGCTCATTTTACAAATCGCTACACCGATTTAAACATATTACAAATTTTTATTTTGGTAATTCAGTTTTTGGTAGCATGCTGCATCTCAGCCACGGCTTTTGTGTTCATTCGCGGTTCCAAAGAATGGGTTAACTTTTTAAACTTCACGCTCCCGTTTAGCTCGAAACATGATTCCACTTTTTCATTTGCGCAAGTTCAGAATAAAAACTATTTTAAAGTAAATATTAGTTGCAGTCGTAAAGGTATATATAGTTTAATTATGGCAATAAAGTTTAAGTACACTACAATTTTAAAGGAATCCATACTAGCTACGGTACGGATGTCTTTGGTTCTTTCTGACGGATCATTGGACACATTTGGAATTTTTATAAATGGAATCCTTAACTTCTTTATCGTTTTTTACTTCGCTCTACCACCATTTGTATTTATTTTAAATTTGGATGCTCCTTGCCACTTCTTTCGTCTTACCTTACCAAGCGAATGGTGCAATGGGGTTTTGGTTTTCGTTATTCGTATATTCACTGGAACATGGAGTATCTACGAAGGTAAGAATATAAGTACGATTAATTCAACTGTAGAATTATGTTTAAGACGTCGCATTTTAATATTTTAGGTATCAACATGATTCGGACTTTAATTCTGTACGTCATCGTTATGCTCCATGTCTTCCACAACCAGATCAAGTCACTAAAGTCGGAAGAAGGAAGCGAGGACACAATTCGTCAGTACCGCAGCATGACGTTATCATTCGTCGATGCGAAAGATGCGCTCTCTTATTTGTTACCCATTTACTTTGTCACGGGCTATATTGCAGTAGTACTCATTAGCACTATATCCGTACTCGGCATAAATCAGCTTGATTGGTTGTTTTACTTGAGTATACCGCTAACGGCTTTTATTATACTTATAGTCATGATTTTTATTTGGGAACAAGCGACGAGAGTTGATATGGTTAGCAAGGAACTTAAGCATAGTTGGCGCGTGTCATTTGCTCATACGAACACATGCCACGATTCGAGATTTACGAGAAGACTTCTACAAAGAGAGGTGATGGCAATGCGCCCTATAAGTATGAAATACGGATCATTTGGGACAATGAAGAATTCTACCAGGAGAGACTACTTCTTTTCTATGGCCAGAGATTCCACTTCGTTAATGATAATGCTGAAGGACAGGGGCGTATTTCAGTAGCAAACGTGCAAGAATAGTCACAGCGTTTTTGTGACAAACGTATCTGCCAAATCAACAGACTTTAGATATATAGAACTTTGCATGATTTTTTTTTCAAAATGTATGACAGGCTTATCGGATTTCTTTGAACTTTTTGGAACGCGTGTTCTAAAAGCTGTGGATAACACAACTGCACAAAAATATCTTATTTGAATCACTTGCAAACACTTATATTGAAATGTTTTAGCCGGAAATGAGACATGCACTTTAAGTAATTCTTAAATAAGATCTATATATTTGTGAGAAATATTTTTTGAAATACAGAAAACACGAAATTTAGTAAGGCTGAGAGATTCAGAAATACGATCCTATTATAATTTTTTTAATCTCAGCACACCTTAATCATATCTTACTAAATATTTTAAAACTCGTATAATTAAATTAACATCCCCTGTTTCCTTTCTGGAATTACGAGGAATTACATTCTATCAATTAGTTTCACTAAAACGGAGCTGACGAAGTAATGCAATTTTGGCTTTCTCCGGTGAACATTCAACAATGAAAAGAATCAATTAACATATTCGCTTTAGGGTTTGGAGAAAGTTAATAGCGTTAATGAAGATTGAGCAACAACTAAATTGGAAGTAGGAATTTTAGGTTGGCTTCTGGTGTTCATGTGTATTTGCATTTCTTTCTGTTTTATAACTTGTGCATCCAAACTTTGTTTGTATTAAGAACATTTATTTGCACGTTTAGTGCATACGAAGGAAACAGGTCTTTTTTATGGCAAACGCGTCCTCTGAATTTCCAACAAAGCTTTATTCTACTGGAATCAAAGTTAAAATTTTTTTATATTCGTCCTCGCACTAGTTTTGCATCCAAATCCTATTCCTAAAATCTCAGCAAAATTATTTTCGCAATAACAGATCGTCATCGTGCGCATGCTTTAACACTTGCGGTCGTCAGAAAATCACTTCGAGTTTTACGTCATAAGCTTTACATACGACGCGTTTAATTCCATCTTTGGATTTAAAGTAAAGTTTGAAACCATAACATTTATAAGCCCGAAATTATTTCTAATGACGAATTCAGCGATTACAGAAACCTTCGATTTAAGTGATGCATCGTGCAGAAAAATATTTACTATCCCGAAATGCAATTTTATTACTGTACTTTAATAGTCATAGAGGACATGTATTAGTCTATCATTTTCAAGTTTCAGGACGTATGCATTTTTAACGTCTAATTGACGTATGTAAAGTCAACTACCAGCCTTCAAAAGATTTAGCCAGTACAGTGGACAAAGTTAACGAAACCCATTACTTTAATTGATTCTCCATCGTTTATAAAATCGTCATTATACATCCGACAAAACAGAAAAAATGTTTGCCATTATTTTATTTGTAAGTCATACTTAGTATAATAATAGTAACATTTCAACCGTAATAAAGATGTATTATTAAGGACCTTGGGACACTGGTTTGCTGATTGTTTAAAGGAGGATAGACGATGGGTAGTCATGACCAGGCCAAATGCAAATATTTTAAAAGAGCCACATTACCCATTTACGAAATAAAGTTTTTTAGATGCATTAGACTACGGTGAATCCGATTGTGGTAGTTTCAGAAATGGGTAATGTGGCTCTTTTGAGATATTCTGGTTTGATTGAGGACACTTTTTCGGTAAATGCAAGGGAAACGTTGCCAACGGTAATTTTGGCCTGGATTTGACAACCAAGCGTCCATCATCCTTTCTTAGGGTTTTTTGACAACCATTGGCATCAACTAATCTAGCCCCTCATAAAAATGCGGGTAGGGTGGTTATCTTTATGTATTGTGGCCATTTGACATTGGCCTTCTGGGCAACAGCTTATATAGACATTTACTCCCTGGACCTTGATTCCGTTTGGAGTGTGTCCCTTTGACTTGGCCCAAAATTTAAACACGATGAAATCTTTCTCTAGACNACTTGGCCCAAAATTTAAACACGATGAAATCTTTCTCTAGACTACGTTACTTTCATTCAATAATTCTTTCTGTCAACTTTTGAAAATGGAAGTAGATAAATGACAATTGATGACACGAAATCATATGAAGACGCACACGTTGCTTATCAGTAATGAAAAAACGATAAACAACATGAATGAAATGCAAAGAGGTAGATTAATATGGAAAGAGAGTGTGAATTGGCTGGAAAAGCTGTTTAGGTCATGTAAGAAAACTTTAAAGCGAGGAATTTTGCGAGAAGTACTATACAAGAAATGCTGTACGGTTTAAATTTTTGAACGGTTATTAAGAGGTAATACTGACTATCAGAGGCACAGTTTGTGGTTATTTAAAATTTTCCAAAATTTTGTTGCAGTGCTTTTATAAATAACCCTCCATATTAGGAAAACAATGCATTTACTTATATTACATATATTAAGTATAAAAAATTAGAGGTTTATCGGTCGGCTATTGGAGGTTTCCGGTGTAGTTTATACTTTATAACCACCTTTAATAAGCCTGCTTCCTGTTAGAGAAATGCATATTGTCGCGCCGTAAATAACAGTGCTCAGTCTTTCCCCCTAACCAAAAGATTGCATTTGCGTTTACGAAATTAAGCAGGGAGTTGATGAGCATACAAGTATATTATTTTCCTTTACCACAATTCATAATCCTATAAATTCCGTCATATTAATAATACTTCTTTCCACAAATTTTTGTTATATTAAGGTGCGTCTTGGCAACATGTTGTGCACATTTTCACCGGCAGGAATACTTAACTACTAGCCTGGTAGTATTCAACTTCACGAGGGTTTTCCCAAAGTTCAATTGATAATGGCCGCCGCAGGTGTACTGTTAGAATTGAGACGGCTCTAACAACCATGCGAGTTCACTACTAAACCCTCTTACCTAACGGAAAGGCATCTACGCAGAAGAAATACTAAACAAAGAGCTAAACAAAGAAATATCAAGGCTTACACTACTTGACAAAAGTTCTAAACCGCGATGGGAATCGAACCCACCTCTTGGTGAACCGTACCAATGCTCTCTCCACTAAGCTACGCGGCCCAATTGTCAAGTAGACGCTTCTAAGCTGAACATGAATCTCAACATGTACCATCATGGGGCTAGCACTTCGTGCCAATTCTGCTTTTCAATCCAAAATAATACAATACCCTTGCCCATTTTATTGGGACAACCACCACCGAAAATTTGTTTCGGTTTCCAGTAACTGGAAACTTATTCCCTGGTTCTTCGTCAACTTTGCCTTACTCATTTGGGTCGCAATAATAAACAGTGCCGTAGTCCTTTTTGCATGTTCCAATAATTTGTACAATGACCTGAATACGTTGCAAATTTTTATTTTAATGATACAGTTTTTAATCGCTTTGGCAGTTACAGCAACATCATTCGATTTCCTTTTGGAACTGCAAAGAATTAATAAACATCTTGAATTACTCGCTCTCGTTATCCTCAACAAACAAAACTCGGTCTCAGAACAAAATAGGCAACGCATCCTCCATCGTTACGTGCAATCGTAATTCAGCTTCGAAATCCATTAACAGATTTGAACGTGATAATGTGCAGGAAATAATAACAAAGTTTCGAACGACTTTCAAGCACTACGTATTTATGGAGAATGGATCATTGGATACATTTGGCATTTTTATGAACATTATTTTAGGATCCTTTTTGCTTTTTTACGTGTCTTTGCCTCCGTTTGTTTTTATTTTGAAACTGGATGCTCCGTATCATTTCTTCCGTTTAGTCTTGCCAGAAATGTGGTCGAACAGCCAATCTGTGTTAGTAATTCGGATATTCATTGGCACATGGAGCATCTACGAGGGTAACTGTAAAATTTTTTTCCAGTAATTCAATTATCAATATGCGTTCTACAAAATTGATTTGTAATATTCACAGGACTCAACATCCGGAACTTTATTATCTACGTCCTTATACTCATGCTGCAAATGTTTTACGTTCAGATCAAATTGTTAAAGTCTCAAAATATTAGCATGAATACAATACGTCTTTACCGAGTCATGTTTTTATCATTTGCGGATGTTAAAGAATCACTTTCCTATTTGTTTCCCTTTTACTTTTGTACATGTTACATAGGAGTGATTTCGGTTAGCACGATTTCTATCTTGGGATTTCAAGAATTCGATTGGCTTTTCTATTCCAGTATACCATTTAATAATGTAGTAATATTCACTATTATCGCTTTTGTGTGGCGGCAAGCGACCATGGTTGACAGCGTCAGTAAGAAGCTAAAACTACATTGGTTAGTTTCCCTAAGTGATTCAAACGGGGAACGAGCATTTAGGAGGCAACAAAAAATTCTGCGCAAGGAAATAAAATCCATCCGACCCATTTGTCTGAAATATGGGTCACTGGGAACAATGACAAACTCAACCAGACGGGACTACTACTTTTCAATGGTGCAAGATTCTGCAACGCTCATTCTGACTGTAAAAGACAGGGGATTGCTTTCATAGTACTTTGTCTGTAATGCCTGATTTTGATATAGATGAGGCAAATTAGAAACTATTTATGACTAGAGTTGCGCGCATGTTCAGCAATAAAACCTGCCAATCAATATTTTTCTTTTAAAATATGTCAGAATAAAATTTAGAATGTCTAGGCCTAATGTTTTACCCGGGTTACGATGATTGTGTTTTTTTTAAACATACATTAATTACCTGCTTATTTGATGTTAGCAACCTCCATCTGAAAACAGTGGAATTGGAAAGGTGTGCAGAGCAACCAATATCACCAACATTTCTTGAAATTTCTTTTTAAACCTTTTTTTGCTACTTTCGCCGCCCACATCTTTAATCGTTGTCTTTGTCAATCGCAAATTTTTCTGGTATTTCGTGACATCTATCAATTGCATTCTACAAGCATGATTTATGTGTTAGTGTTATTCTCAGGAGACTAATTATTATAATCAAATCACATATCGTCGTGACTCTCGACTCGAAAGTGCTGAAGCGATCAATTTCTGCCTCCACTATGCATATACACTGATTTAAAATTTTTAGCGGTTCTGATTTCTATTTCGCTGTGTATTATTGCAAAATTTCCAGTTTTTTATTTGCCTTATGTTCTCATAAAATATTAATAAAAGCACAAAAAACATGTTTAAAATAAATTCTAGATATTCTGATTGCGAAATTTAAATTTGATCAATATTTTAAAGCTGGCTTCCTCACATATAACCCATACTTCTTAAACGGTCCGTTAATAAACGATTTCAACGAATTATAAAGTTTAGCATTTAAAACTCATTAAAAAATAAATATCCATTGGTCTAAGATTTAGATAAGCGATAGGAAAAGAATTGCGAGTAGCAACCATACAGGAGTTGGTCTTGCCAGACCAGCCATATCTAAGCCCCTGCTGAAAACTAACGAATTCCAGACGAGATCATTAATTGGTTGAATATCATGACGAGTAAAAGTTCTCACTCAACTGTTATTACTCCGCTAATTAGATTAGCTCTTTACGTGAATACCGCCATTCAGACAACGGTGTTTCACTATCCACAACCCTTTCATTGGGACAACGATATCGGGCAGTTTTGTCCCGTCTCGAAGAAATGGAAACTCATACCTTGGTGCTTCATAAACTTTATTTTACTGAATTGGGTTGCGGTACTGAACAGTGCCGTTGTTCTCCTTGCTTATTTTACTAATCACTACCGCGAATTGAACATTCTACAAATGTTTATCCTGGTAATTCAGTTCTTGATATCATGCTTAACCTCAACCGTAGCTTTCATATTTATTCGCAGTTCCAAGGAATGGATAAATTTTTTAAACTACACCCTCCCGTTTACTCCAAAGCACGAATCTGGTTTCTCATCACCTCTTTTTCGGAGAAACCCCACTTTAAATGGTATTGGTAATCGTAGGTGTAGAAGCATAAATGGTGGATGCCGGGCTATGAAATCGGAGTACACACACATTTTTAAAGAATCTGTAATGACTACGGTACGAACATCAGTGGTTCTTCCTGATGGATCATTGGATGTATTTGGAATTTTTATTATTGGAATGCTAAGCTTTTTTGCGCTATTTTACTTGGCGATACCGCCATTCGTGTTTATTTTAAAGCTGGATGCACCATACCATTTCTTTCGTCTTGTGTTACCACATGAACTGTGGAGTGGGACTATTGTTTTCGCCATCCGTATCTTCATTGGAACATGGTGTATGTACGAAGGTAACGAGTTTTTCGTAGCAAATTCTTTGTAATAAACAAATTTTACTATGAATTTCTCATTTAAGCGTATTAAATTTAGGTCTAAACATGATAAGGACTTTTATTCTTTACGTCCTCGTTGTGCTGCATGTCTTCCACGCCCAGATCAAATCGTTGAAGCACAAAGAAGCAAGTGAAGACACAGTTAATCAATACCGTAGAATGACGTTATCATTTATTGATGCTAAAGATACACTCTCCTATGTGTTCCCTATTTACTTTGGCACAAGTTATATCGCAATTGTGCTCGTGAGCACTGTATCCGTTGTTGGAATAAGTCAACTTGACTGGTTGTTTTATTTGAGTATACCACTGATGGCTTTTATTATTCTTATAATCACTATTTTTGTATGGGAGTTGGCCACTCAAGTTGATGGCGTCAGCAAGGAGCTTAAGCAGCAATGGTGCTCATCATTCGTTCTTGAGAACAGAAGCCAAGGTTCGAGAATTATGCAACAGTTTCTACAGAAAGAGGTGATGACAATGCGCCCTATTAGTATAAAGTACGGATCCTTGGGGACAATGAAGAATTCTACAAGAAGGGACTACTTCTTTTCAATGGCCAGAGATTCTATTTCTTTAATGCTTATGCTAAAGGACAGGGGTGTGTTTAAGTAGCACAAGGTTGAAATAGTTCTTTACCATCTGCATCCTCATACTATTGCTACATTTTTTTGTTTTTAGGTCAAATTGCTTAAGTCTGAAAAAAATAGCATGAATATATTGAATCGTTACAGAGTCATGTTTCCATCGTTTGCAGATGTTAAAGAATCAATTTCCCATTTGTTTCCCGTTTACTTTTGTGCGTGTTACATATGAGTAATTTTTGTTAGCATAATTACTATCTTACGATTTCACGAATTGGATTGGCTTTTCTATTCCAGCACACCCTTTATTGCTGTAACAATATTCTATGTAATCGCTCTTGTATGGCGGCAAGCGACCATGGTTGAAAGTGTCAGTAAAAAAGTAAAACAACACAGGTTAGTTTCTCTGAGCGATTCAAACAAGAAACGAGCATTTAGGAGGAAACGGAAAATTATGTGCAGGGAAATAAAATCCATCTAACCCATTTGTCTGAGATATGGGTCACTGGGAAGAAGTACCAACTCAACAGAATAAAAATTATAATTTCTAAATCCTCATGCCTAGTGTTTTACATATATTACTGTTATTTATGATTTTGTTCTTTAAGGACCTGCTTACTTCGTGTTAACAAACTGCCCCTGAAAACATTAGAAAGGTTTGCAACAAATACCCTTAACTTTTCTTTAATCCTCTTTTTAATCCGTCTTTCTTGCTGCTTTCACCGCTTACATCATTCTTAAAATGTCCTAACTTTTTTATATTTCCACAACTTTAACATTTATAATATTTGTCTATGGGTCAATAGAAATTTTTTTAGTATTTCGTTTCGTACTGTCTATAAACGTCTAATCGCTATCTAATAGATCAAACCAGTACCATGAACTGGAGCATTCCATTGTTCAAGCATGTTTTATATGTTAATGTAAATGTAATGTTGATAATGCTATTCTGGTTTCAGGAAACTACTTTAATAAAATTACAACACGTATTATCGAGACTAGGAAATATCTACTTTGACTGCGGGTGCAGTTAAAAATTATATTTGTTCTGAGAAAAAGCAATTATAACAAAATCTGTTATAGCAGTTAGACCAGGGACCACTTCATGGTGAATCTTTTTCTTC
>JAHZMX010000064.1:0-24813 GCA_027743895.1 Seira musarum
GTGTTCTCAAGTTGTGCTCCAATTTTTTCCCTCATGATTGTGATTGTGTTTGTTAAAGTGAATTCTTTTTTTCAGAGATGCGTATGTTGGAGGGAGTTTTTTGGAGGTGGAGTAAAAATTGTAATTTGGATTGGAGTGAGAAGCTAAGCTAAGGTAGAATGATTGTGTCTTGTCTTGTCGAGTCGTGTTGACATTGCCATTTTACCATGACAAGAAAGAGCTGATGTCGTCTATTTTTTTCAAACCATGTGCATGTGTGCGGCAAAAAAGAGAGTCAAGAGTCGACTAAATTCTGAATCTCTTTAGTTTCCTTTTCGCTAGAGCTGTGTCAAGTACTGCAGGACTAAGTATTTCATTTGTAGGAAAAAAATACCCATTCGCTTTAAAGCTGGATTTTGTGAGTCAACAAAGTGGACAGTGGATGAGGCCAGAATTATTTATTGGCTTTTTAAGTTACGGTTACATTACATTCTCACCTCGTTTTACAAATTAGGTGCATAATTCATTACATTTTCCTTCCTCCTCAAAATACTTTGGCAAAGATCCTCTGGTTCTACAAAGTGAAAAATAATTGAGTTTAAGTTTTGGAAAGGTTTTCGAGGATGTACCTAGTACTTCTACATAGTTTTGCTGGGAAAAGGACAAAACCAGGGGAGAAGTGATTATGAGGATTTTGTGAGATCCACAAAATTAATCTCGAATAGGGAGTGGGAGTAAAGTAGATAATGAATCTGATCTGAACTGAACTCGGTTAAGAGAGGTTGGAAGTAAGAGAAGTTGAGGGTGTTTCCAATGTCATTCATTTCTGTTTGTTTTCAACATGTGGGAGTTTACCGGTATGGTTTCGTGGTGACTGTGACGGTGATAAGCTCAAAGTGTGTGATAAAAAGCTCATTGTGCTGTTGTTCTGGGCTCAAGTTTCCAACAAAACGGGCTTAAAAAAATTAAATCTTGTTAAAAAGCAATTCATTTCCAAGAAAGCAAAACGTTTGATTTGATGCAATCGATTTATTTATTGTAGTTAATTTTAATGGAAATTTTGTGGTTGTGCCTTGTTGGAAAAATTATTTGTAAATTACTAAAATTTCAATAACGACGGCATTGAAAAAATCGCGTATTATCAGCATTTTATCTTTGAAACATTTCCTGGAATTTGTAAAGTTATGTTGAGCACTTCAAAATATGATGATGATGAATTGTTATAGTGATTATCAATTGTGAGTGTGCAATCCCTTAGTGAAAATTATGTTCATTTTATAACTTCTTCATTTTCGTCAAGGAAGCATTAAAAAATTTTGAAGGTAAATTATAAATTATTCAAACTCATCTTTACTAAGCATTTTATACCCAATCCAATCCATCCATCATCCAATCCACGTGAAAATTAAATATTGACGGAGTAGTATCCAAAGGCATGATTTTTTTTTCTTCTCAAAGAAGAGCTAATTGAGCTTAAAAAGACGTTTCAGGGATTATATGACGACACGATGAGGTAACTTCCGCCAATGCCGTTTTTTCCATGAGAACATAAAACTTTGCCTTTGTGACTAGCTTCACTTGGCTTGGCGTGGCGTGGCGACTGGGTAGCTCTCGGCTAAATTCAAAAACAAACATAAAGACTCACTCCTTCTTTCTACATATTCCTTAAAGTAAACAAATGATGTGATGTGATGTAATTTTTGGAGGGTTAGTCTTCTTCTCACCCCGTCAAAAATAAACAGAACCGAAGAAACTCGTGTTTTCGCTTTTCAACATTCATTCATAACTTGGCTTGATGATGATTATGATCACGTCAAATCACGTGTAGACTTGTCGTATTTTTTTCAAGTTGCTCTGGACCAACTTTTTGATCTGGATAATAATAAATAAAATAGCACCACAATCACAATCACAACCACAGAATACACCGACCGACAATCTAATCTAATCCACGCACCGAGAGCTAACTTGTCTTGTCTTGTCGTGTCAGTCAGGTTTTTTCCTTGTAATTTTATGTTACATGTGCTATCAAAAAAAGTAGAAAGAGTGGAGTGGAGATCGTGAAATCCTATACCGAATATAATTTTTGCATCTAATGCTATTCCTATCCCAAATCAGAAAATCCAGTCAGCCAGGCCAGACATAATAATGTGGCCTTATGGCCCTCGAGCTATTTATCTTTTGGCTATTTACTCTTACGCAATAATAAATGACAACAACTTTGACTTTCAGCTTACTTACCTATTATACCTGGGGATATCATGATCATGACATGACATGAACGTAATGTGAGGAATGATGATGAGGATGAGTATATTTTTACGCAATTCTTTGTGATTTGAAATTCAAAGTTGTTTTTCGTTCCTTTCAAAATGTGTGAATCAAAGTGACTGTTGCACTTTGCGTTTATTAAGTACCTTGGTGACTGTTGTTTAATTCAACAAAAAAAATTATCTCCTTTTTTTTGTTAGAAGTTGTATTTTTGTACAAGAAAAGCACTATTGAATTCATTGGAATACGAGTCTCTTTCACCTATTGATTCGTAAAGTTTTGAAACTGTTGCTATGCTACGGTTCATTGAAGTGACACATTTTGTGGACCTTTGACCCTCGAAACTCAAATTTTGCCTATCTATAATACCAGGAAAAATAACGTTAGAATTGCAATTTGATTAACAGATATTCAAGTCTTACAAATTCAAAGTAACCGACTCTCTAGAAAACGTTGAATTCTACATAAAATTAAATAATAACTTATGGACACGAGGAATTTTTTACTTTTTAACTAAAGCGTTGCTACTTTATTATCGACTCTATAAGGTAATTTATATACATAGATGAATTTACTCATTTGCAGCATCTCTTTTGGTGGTTTGCGGTTTGATTTCTCAAATGTCGTAATAAAATGTCAACCCTACTTTAAGCAAGATCATTTTGTGCATGAATGCATAAATAATTACATTGAGATTAATCATCAAGTCAAAACATGCATTCAATTCCATTGTAATTAATGGTCAATGGCCATAGTGCTCAGTATTTAAAAAGTCTACCTATTTTGATCGTAATATTATGACTGTGACAATGACAAAACAAGTAATTTTCATCATGCACGAAACAACAACGCAACGCAGTCTGAAAAAGAGGAGACGACAGAACAATTTACAATTGTGAATTGCAAAGTCTTGAAAATTAAATGGTAAAAATCTCCATTCTTGGTCGATATCATACATGGAATATATTTTTTTGTCTGATGCGATAAATTCAAAAGTCCAGTAGTACAAATATGGAGTGACTTCACTTATGGTACTTTAAATACCTTTCCTCATCATCATCAACATCAACACAAGACGATCCGACCGATTCGACATCGAACATCGCAAATGAGACAGGACAAAAGACATTGTCTTTGGTCCTGGCTTGGCTATGTTGAATTTTTAAATTCTCTTTTGGAATTTGGAGGCAATAGTAATGGTAACAGAGTAGCAGCTGCACAACATATTTTCTTTTTTTTTGTTATGGCATCCCCAAAAAAATCGTAAACTAGCCGGGATTGTCAAACATGGTAATCCTCCGCATGAATGACATAAAATAAACGCGAGGTGTTAAGATCGTAAAAATATTTTATATTTTTTTAAAATGACCGTAATTATTCTACTCTTTAAATTTTCATGGTGTGTCAAGAAAAAAAAACCTAGAATTTACTTTAAAATATTCTGTGCTTATTTTGGAGATGTACGTATAGCGTCTGGATTGCATTGTTTTTTGTCTGAACTGGAAAAAAATAATGAAAGATAAAATGGTTGTGTTGTTCTTGTTAGTTGAGACCATTTTTGGATCGGAATTTTATGACAGAAAGTATTTCGCACGTAGTTAACTAGGTACTTTCAGGAAAGATTATGTATTTTTACAAAAATTATAGTTCTGACCCGACCATTTTTATTTTTAAGCGAGTTAAGTAATTGAAGAACCAGAACCGTTTTCTATTTTAAAATTTGATCTTTTTGCTTTATGTTTGGTATCCACGTTGAAAAAGTTGAGTAATTTTAAGAAGATTTTGCAATTCTCAATTTTTTGCTAAAATTTGCTGAGAGTGTAAATCCAGCTGGAAATTGCTTGGTTTCTAGTGCTTTTGCTTTTGCTGAATTCAAACGTTTGTTTTCATTCACTTAAACGCAGCTCAATTACTTAATCAATCAATGTCGCTTTCCTTTTTTTCTACTCCCATTCATTCAATACTAAATCATTTTCGATTTTTTGTTTACCTTCCCATTTGATTTTGTTTACGATGTTGATAGCGATAGTGATTTTTTGATTTGATGGGGATGACGACGATTGACGATGGATGGATCTTTTGTTGTGTTTTGTTTGCACAAGTCAACAGCATACCTATCATCATCATTTATAACGTCACCTTCTACTTCTTCTACTTCTTCTTCTTCTTCTTCTTCTTCTTTGCAATCCAATTCCTTCTTATTTGTCAATCTGAAGAGCTCTCCTTTTCGACGTTTTTATCATTTTGAGAAATCTAATCGATTCATCTCACGTGAGAGTGATTGCCAAAAGCCAAGTGAAGTCACAAGTCTTGAACTTGAAACTCATCTGTCAAGAAATGAAATTGAAGAATCAAATCAAAACTCATCCTCTCACTCACTCGACTTGAATTGATACTTGAGCAACGTCACCCAAGTGAAGTCACAAGTCAAGTTCAAGTTTGATTTGATTTCGTTTAAGAAATACATATTTCATGTCAGCCAGTTCATTTCATTTCATTCATTCAGTGTTTAATCTTGAAGAATGCAATGGATGTTTAGTGAATCAGAGCATTTTGGGAGGTTCAAATTTTAAATTTCTGAGCTGATACTGATGTCATCTTTCAATTCCGTAATTGAAAAATGCGTACCGTAAATCCCCAATTAAAGCACATCTCACGTGAGAGTGATTGCCAAAAGCCAAGTGAAGTCACAAGTCTTGAACTTGAAACTCATCTGTCAAGAAATGAAATTGAAGAATCAAATCAAAACTCACCCTCTCGCTCACTCACTCGACTCGAATTGATACTCGAGCACGTCACCCAAGTCACAAGTCAAGTTCAAGTTTGATTTGATTTCGTTTAAGAAATACATATTTCATGTCAGCCAATTCATTTCATTCATTCATTCAGTTTTTAATCTTGAAGAATGCAATGGATGTTCAATGAATTAGAGCATTTTGGGAGGTTCAATCTAAATTGCTGAGCTGATACTGATGTCATCTTTCAATTCCGTAATTGAAAAATGCGTAACGTAAATCCCCAATTAAAGCTGTTTTAATTGCATATGAAGGGAATTTTTAAAAAAATCAAGTTTGATTTGACGCCAATGCAAAGATTTTAAGGAATGTTCCAAATCCCAATTGGCAAAGTAGTATACTTATCAATCCGCATTCCTTTTTCAATGACGACGAAGAAAACAAAACGACATGACAATGAACTTCCAAGTTCAGCATTTTTTTGCTGAAATGATAAAAGATTTTTAATGATGATAATTCGTGCTCGTGTACTGTACTACCTACGCTACGATTATTACATGTACAGTTACAGATTGATTTTTAAACAGTTTTTCTCATTTTTTTCGTAATTGGGATGATTCACGAAATTCCAGATAACATGTTTCTTTTTGGGTGTTTTCTCTCCCCAATTAAATGGAAACAATTTTATGATTACGACTTCACACGTGAAAAAGGGCTCATTCATAAATTACGCTAGGGGAATCAAGAACCGACCGAAGTGAAAACTAACAATGAAGTAAGAAGTAACAATTGAAAGTTTAAAAATGAACTCGAAAAATAGTTACGTATTTTATGAAACCCTCTTCACCTTTTTTGTCCCGTATCTTGTATTAAACCGTGTAAATTCAATTTTATAGCTCATAAAGCAACATCAACAAAATAAATAAAAAAGAGCAAACTTCCTGTTACTCCCATCTATACACATAGTACTCGTGTTTCAAGATAAACACCTTTTTTCCCTCAAACAAAAATGTTTTCTATGCTCATTAGTTTCAAATTGCATATTTCTTTTGCAAACAAAATATGTGTTTGGAGGGGTATTCGCAAAAACCAGAACCGACCTTGCCTTCGGTGATTGTTCGCCATCGCATCATATCGCGGTGTTTTGTTACGAAAAAAAAGAACCAGGCTTGGTCTAGTCTTGTCTTGTGTGGTGTGGCCTGACATAAAAAAACTTTTTCTTCTTCTTTTTCTTCATTGTTATGTTATATTTATGTTGTAAGTTTGTGAGGTCCTATACCAACCCAAATTGAGACTTGAATGGGGTAGGAGTATTCTTGGTTCATCTTTATTTTTTTATATTTCGTGTTGACACGTAATGAATGGGCATAATGGATCGAATTCGAAGTTGATGTTGATGTTTTTATTTTCGCACATGCCCGTTTTCCCACACTCAAGTGTGAAGAAAAATATTGTACGTGTAGTTAGATAAGCATAAGCTTTTGTGAGAGCATGAGCAAAATCCGTTATGTTTTTATGTAGCGCATTTTTTTACTATCTCTCCTTTTCACGCAGTTAAATTAGTAGCGAGACGTAGCTGGACTGTAGTAAAAATTTCGGCAGGACTCAAATAAAATTTTGTCCTTGCAAAATCTGTAGTGTGCAAAAATATCGGAACATATTAAATTTTCACCAAGCGTCGTCAAACATTTTTTTTTGATTATGGATACCAAGGAAATTAATGTTAAGACAGACGGACAGACATATCAATCAATATTAGCACGATATGTTTAATAAACAGGAATACCGAATGCCATGATGTTCCCTTTATCTCCATTTTTTTTCAACAATGCAATGAAATGACAAGAAAAGAAAAATAATGTCATCCTTTCATTGTGTCACTAGTCACCAGCAACCATCTTTATTGCCAAAAATGATAAAGAAATATGTTTTCTTTTTTGAAGATCTTCTTTTTCTTCATTATGCACAATCACAATGACAATAGCACTGTGATTGTGAATGTGTGACTTTCAAAGTGACAAAACGAACTCCGTCATCTTTTTTCTTGAAATGATGAATGCTCTTCTTTTTTTTGTGCAAATATTTGCCTCGTGGACTTTTTAAATTGGTCATTCTACTTATTCGACATGAGTGAGTGCCTGTTTGTGTTTGTGATTGCGATTACCATAAGATTGCTCCCATTAATTTATGTATGTGAATTGGTCACTGGTCTGGTCTTGTCTGGTCGGCAAAGTATGTACTTCAGTCAATTCACAATTGTCATTGTCATTTTGTCAATTGCAAATGTCCCAATCAACCCAAATCAAGTGAGAAGTCAGCAGTGCTTACCTAATAAACTTCATTTAAAAATTGACGAATCTTGTTTCTCTTTTTCCTTCGTAAAGGGAATTGGAAGCACTCAATCTCAATCCTCCTTTTTCAGGCAAACTCAAGCCAAGCCAGAGTAAGGTCAAGAGAAATATTTGTGAAAAAAATGACCAAATTTGTAAGAATTGCGCAATTAATTAAGCCAAACTATTATTATTAACATCGTTACTGTACTTATTTGTGAGGTACACGAACTCCTTGAAATTTACTTTATTTATGTCTATTTGTCTACTTTTTTGTGTTGAGTTGAGATTTGCAGATTTTATTTTTTTATGGTGACTGACCTGCATAATATACTTTTTATTTTGGTCAATGGTCAACCAAACCAAGAGCATTTTTTAAATGAAAGAGGAGCAATTTTTTGAATGATGAAGATACAGAGTTTGCAAAAAAATGTTATGGTTCAAATGGTTGGGTACGAAAATATGTGGGAAAAATCCTGGAATTTCTAATTTTCCCATCAATCAAACGTGATTGAAAACTGCGAAAATTCCAATTTTAGGACATATTGAGGACCTTCTTTTCATTAAAATAAATATGTTCAGTTCACAATTAAAACCCTGGGGTTCTCTATCTTAATGCCCATCATTGACTACCCACTACCCCATCACATCTCTGCTTTGATTAAATTGAAGTCACCATTTCTTTTCAAGAAGGGAAGAAACCATTTTTTAAGATGAGTTCATATGCATCCATGATCTAATTGAGTTTTACTTTTAAGAAACGTTTTACTTAAATCGAGACAAAAACTAGACAGCTTTCCTTCAAATGGAATTGCTGACCACGACCTCATCCAATCCTATGCAATTCATATCCACCCTTAATTATGTTCAAAGTCATTTTTTTTATGAAACGAAATATGGTTTTCTTTTGTGTAGCCGTCATTCTTAAATGTTATTTGTGGCCTAGCTTGACTTGACTAGCAAAGATGCAGCTTAAAATTGGACTTGAGATGATATCACAGTCTTCAATTATTACTGTAATCATAAAGTTGGCGACGTCATCATTGCATTACATAAAAGTAAAAAAAATGCATGCAATTCACTGCCACTGCACAGAACTTTATCCAAGATGACTACGACACACAAATAATATTTTTTTCTTTTTAAAAACGGTTTAATTTTTACTGCAACTGCAGGCCTGGGTGCAGTACTTACGCAAGGGATTTTTATAAATTACAATACAATTCCAAATATTTCGAATTAAGTTAATACAGTTCCCCAGAACTGTGACCATCGATCATATTTTCAATTGTTACTATGATCATATGACAAAACTTATAAGTCGATGGCTGAGGATTTTTGAACGGCAAATTTTGGAAATACGAAATCTCTCTTTATGTTATAGTGACAAATAAAATACATTCTTCTTTTAATACCATTTCAATGAAATGTAATTCCATTGCTTGCCATAAGTAGATATCATTGCATCTCATCTCATCTTCTCTGAAAGTACTTACTTAATTTGAACAGAAGAAAAAAATTCTCGAAACTACTATATTTTGTGGGCGACCATAAAGCATAAAAAATTCCTCCCCTTGAAAGATGGACAGAGTATAGCGTAAGGTACTTTTCAGAACAAAACTTCCCCTGTCCTCTTTCTGTCACACGAAAAAATCTTTGTTTCTAGGAAGAAAACAATTGGATTTTGTTTTTTTTGTCACAAGACCTGGCTCGGATGAGTACGGATGAAGAAGGTGTAATTACATGTTTTCCTCTCTTTTTTTGTCATTAGCGGTTTCTCCCGTTTCCCGTTCTCTCCCGGGAGTGAAGTGCGATGAAGACGATAAAGATGTTTGACTATATTCATCTTACATCTTGCACGTCTTCTTTAAATCCTATCATGATTCATGATGATGATGATGAGGAAATTTTTTTTGTGGATTTTTTTATTCGAGAGGTGTCCCGCTGTGATTCGTGTGCCTTCCGAGAGGGTTTTAGCTTAGAAAATACTCTTAAAATTAGGGATACAAGATGATATGATAAAAAACGGGTTACTGTTTTAACAATGCTTTATAGTAAAAAAATATATGAGCATAAAATCTGTCTATATTGTACCTCGAGTTTACGGATATGAAATTCCATCATATTAGATCAGAATTTTTCCCACTTTTGGACGTTTGTGATGAAATTCCTAAAAAAATGTCATTTTAATTAAACAAGCGCTTCCAGATTGCTCTAGCCAAGCCGATACAGCAAGAGTTGGCGTTTGGCGTTGGCTGTATTTTTGATCCCCAACTCAAATTTATGTCCTTAAGGCGTTTCGTTGACGATACCGAGACCGATATAAGTCCGATGATATAATAACACAATAATTCCATGTAATCCTTCCTTCAGTGAAAGAATGTATGATAATAATCTTACTACATTTTTTTCGGTTTGTTCTCTTACGGAAAAGAAAAGAGATGCAAGGCAAAGTAAAGGAATTTAAGTAAGTGGGATAATGGGATTGAAATGTAATGTAATGTAATGCACATAAAAATGAATGAATGAAGCACCCAAGAGAAAATGACACCTCTACCACCGACGGGTTTCCTCAGATTTTCTAAATTAAAGTAAGTGGGATAATGGGATTGAAATGTAATGTAATGTAATGCACATAAAAATGAATGAATGAAGCACCCAAGAGAAAATGACACCTCTACCACCGACGGGTTTCCTCAGATTTTCTTCTGCTTTTTCTTCTGCAACAATGAAACCGCAAAAAAACCCATGCAGCTACATAGAGATACATACAACAACAATAACAACCACCACCGGACTAAATCTGATCTGATCTGATGACATGACACGGACAGACAAATAAGTAGACGGGGAGATATGACACGATTCACACGGTGCAGCTGTGTAATCCCATCACATCAACATCACTTACAATATAGTAAACCGCCATGCCATGCCACCGTTAGCGTCTTACAATACATCTTAGTCTTTGAAATAAATTTTTGAGCTGTTATATAAGTCATGTTCATATTTTTTCGCTAATTTTTCTTCAAATTCCTCTGCAATTTACTTATTTCCCATCTTCATTTTTAAACTTGATCCGAAAGTGGAAGTAGAAGTTTATTATCTCCGGATCCTATTTCATTTGGGTTTTTGTAGAAAAATGTCATAAAAAGTTTGTCACTTTCCTCAAAATGTCGGCATCGTATTGCAATTGCAGTACAAAGGACTGATGACATTCAAGGAAGTAGAAGTTTATTATCTCCGGATCCTATTTCATTTGGGTTTTTGTAGAAAAATGTCATAAAAAGTTTGTCACTTTCCTCAAAATGTCGGCATCGTATTGCAATTGCAGTACAAAGAACTGATGACAATCATATCATGATCATGGCACGCGTTTCCTCGATTGCAGTTTGCAGTGAAGTCAATGAAACATGATATTGCTCAAGTCATATTCAGTTTCATTTTTTTTGTAAGACGAAGTCATTACCATTTCCATTTAATTATTTTTAACCTGATTGGGTGAAGGTAAAAAGGCTAAAAAAACGTCAACGTAAGTACGTCAGTACTTAAGTAAGCTTGTTTTACGCCCAACACTACACTTCTCTATCCGTAATTAATTCATTCATTTGAGTCAAGTCAAATCAAGAAAGTAAGCTGTAAAAATCCAGAAAAGGAAATGCTTGTGCACCGTAACCCTTCAAATTTAATAGATTCCCTTTTCAATGATTTTGCTAACATTTTTTTTACATTTCTGTACATTATTTGGTTGCCATGGCATGCGTTATAATTTGAAGTTTTACGTGTTTACCAGCATTGTTAAAATGTCATTGTTGTTGTAGTTGTTGTCGTCATGTTTCTTTTCTACTCGTGTTTCTAATTCTGTAGTGAATCTCACTAACTAACTAACTCGGGGGAGGGGGATTGAGAAATGTCAACATATTTTTTGCGTCATCATCATCAAAACAAGCAAAATGTCATTGTATCTCATTCTTATTCATTATTGTGCAAAGTAGGTACGATATAGCACAATATTCTTTTTTCATAATGTACTTTTTTTGCATTGATTCTTACCCAAAAAGCGAAACAAAATTCAATTCAAACCAAAACCACAAAATACCATCACAATCACAATCATCATTCCTTTCAAAGCTGTAGGTAAATACAAATATTCATAATTTCTTAAAGAAATTCATTTGACTAATGACTTCTATCCTTTTTCGTCACAATTGCAATTGTAATTGAAATTTTGTATTGTTTACTTAAGAAGAGATGACATTCATTTCATTTAATGTCACATCGCATCACATCCTTTTTATTATAAAAACCTCAAGACCCAAACACCAAAACTTAAATAAATCTCATTCTTATTCATTATTGTGCAAAGTAGGTACGATATAGCACAGTATTCTTTTTTTTTGCATTGATTCTTACCCAAAAAGCGAAACAAAATTCAATTCAAACCAAAACCACAAAAATACCATCACAATCATCATTCCTTTCGAAGCTGTAGGTAAATACAAATATTCATAATTTTTTTTAAAAATTCATTTGACTAATGACTTCTATCCTTTTTAGTCACAATTGCAATTGTAATTGAAATTTTGTATTGTTTACTTAAGAAGAGATGACATTCATTTCATTTAATGTCACATCGCATCAAATCACATCCTTTTTATAAAAACCTCAAGACCCAAACACCAAAAAGTAAATACTTTCACTGTTGCATTTGCAATTTGCAGTTAATCTCTTTAGTTATGTTATTAATGAAGTGATAACAACGTGAACACGGATTAGCATTAACATTTTTTATGGAGGAGTCTCATAGAAAAATGATGACTCATATCGAAACTTCTCTGAAGAGAAACTCAGTTTCTTATCCCCTCTAAGACCGTTTACCCCTTCCGTAATTGTGAATGCAGCGATTCCCCTACTTTTGGATTTCGGCGTTGTAAAAAAAAATTTTTCAAGGTGGTTTGGTTGAATGTATTTGTTTTGAGAGGTTCCACTATTGATAGTTAAGTGGGAGCTGGTAGCAAAATTAATTATCTTGTGTCATTGTACTTATTTAAGTTGAACTGCACCCAAGTGAATAAAAAAATGAATAGATAGATTCATTATCACTATCTATTTATGTTTATGTTTACGATATGATACCACAGGTTCGAGCTAATTTTTTTTACCCTTTGCAAAAATTTGTTTGTTTTTCATTTGGGTATGTTACGATTTCTAATGTTGTCTTGTGCTTTATGCATGCACACGCAAAAGTTGTTAAGCATTTCTTGCTATATATTTTTTATTATTGTTTATGTGAAAACATGACACTGAAATTACACTAAAATTTATGACTGCATCTGCTGCATCGAACCCAAACGAAGGAGAAAATGTGCTTGAGCTTGTGCAAAAAAAATTCTTCTGGCTTGGCTTGGCTTGGCTTGAGTTATGACATGCGACAAACCCATCAAGATATAATTTTTTTTGCACGTTCAATTTCAATGTTCGCTGTTTGTACTTATGCACGTCCCTCCTAATTTTTTGCAAATTTTTTTTAGTGTACCTTGTCCCATTATCACTCATTTTTTTTTTTTGAAAACATTAAAAAAATGCACCACTCCTGTCATGAATTGCATGTGATTATGGTTATGATGTTGACGGTTTATTACCGTCTTGGTCGTTAACAGTTCTTTCAAAAAATTTTTATTTCTTTCGAAACAAAACGGCAATGCAGAGGAAAATTGTCATTCCCAAAGTAAAACTAGAGCATACCAGATCAAACCAAAGTAGATATTGACAATGCACTTTCAAAGTGAGAGAACGTGTGTGGCAACTCGCTTTCAATTTTATTTTCCCTTGGGGCTTCAAGTAGAATTTAAAATTGCATAGAAATGAATTGGTAGGAGGCCTTCAAAATTTGAAAAGAAAAAAAAATTGGAACGGACGAGACGAGATAAAAAGGAGAAGTGAATTTGTTAGGCTGGGCTCTACAGATATTTGCAAGACAAGACGTGCAGCCGATGTCGATGTCGATAACAGATATCAGGGATCGCAATAGCACAGGATTTTTTGGAAGTTGAGACTCATGAGATTTTTTGGGAAAGGAGTCTAAAACTCACTGAAATTTCTATCTCTGGTGACCATGTCTGTATTATTAGATGCAATGGGCCTTAATGAAATTATGATGAAGCATGGCATGAGGTGCGAGGAAAATTTTCATTTCATTGAGGCCCTGTCTGGGACAAAACGCTTTAGTGTTGTCTGGCTTGGTCTGGTGTGTTGTTCACGGCACAAAGTAATTGTAATAGTAATAGTGATAAATTTATTAAATGGGAAAGGCAATATGCATGCACGAGAGAATGAAAGTAGGCTAATTAGAAGCATTACCGGCTGAATGGAAGATAGTAAAAAAAACAACGAAAAAAAAGCTCTACTCTTCGACGAGAGAAATTGGCCAGACCAGAGAAGACCACCACGTGAGAATGATGATCATGATTTTGATGGGCACATTTGGATGCATCTGGTGCCGATCACCACCACCGATACCGATTCCAACAGAAGTTAAGCTTGGAGATAATTAAGCTGAGCTTGCAGTTGCAAAGCGATTTAGAGTAGATTTCATTTTTTTTGCTAGTAATTTTTTTTTCTTGGCAAATAAATGAAATGGACAGGAAGGAAAAAAAAGGAAGCGGTGTTGGCGAAAAATCTTTTGAAAGTCTAAATTTTTCTTTATCATTTCCCTTCATCTCGGTGGCTAATGACTTTGGTGTTAATGAAGGAAACTGGGTGATCACGATTATCCAATTAAGCTCACATCACAATCACGATGATATGATGAGAGGACAGTAAAAAGCAGAAGCTGTTAAATAGTTGCCGGTATAAAAAAATATATATTCTGCTCATTCATTCATGAGTTCATGACTATGACCATGTGACTGTGACTACTTATCATCATGAAATGAAATTGAGCTTTTTACTTTTTTTTCGTGATCATCAAATAAACGCGTGATATTACAGAAGAATTAATGCATTTGCATAAAATTTAAAAAACAACTGCAGTGCATAAAAGTGTAATCAATGCTCATGAGTGGTTTTCCTTAGCAGCAGCAGCAGTTCCTGAAACGGAAATTGTTGGTGGTCTAGCTAAATCTATGTAAACAAAAATTAGATAACCTGAAGGTATTGATAACATTCGTGAAACATTAAAATTTTTGTTACCGTTTTACGCCATAAAAATTTGTTGGAGTGACTCCATTTAGCTTCCTCTTAATTGGCGGGGATATATAATCCGGAAATAATATTTTTCCAAATTTTTATTTTTTATCCTCATCATTATTTCTACCGCTTTCACGACTTATTTTGGCCTGTTTTCGTTTTTGTATTTAGTTTTAAGCATCCTTCATCTGTTTCTGATGAGACGATGCTTGAAGCGTTCTAACTGTCCAATGCAAAAATACAAATGGTCCATCATCATTATCTTGTATGACTTTTTTGTGTATGAATTATGATCATTTTTACTTATTGCAGTCAATGTCATTTTCCATCGGTTCGCTTGAACGTATCGTATCATTAAGGTCATATTTCACATGCATCGTCGATTTTCTTTCGTTCCTTCATTCATAAACTCACGAATACGTAGTTGCATTGCTTATCTCTGATTGTGAATTGTGAGATTTTGTGAAAGTGTTACAACTACAACTACAAATATGACTATGACTACGTCTGAAAAAAAAAATATTGTACGTGTCTCAAAGTTTTGAAATGGTCCTTTTTTCTCTGTCATTCAATAAGTGATCATGATCATTTTTTTCTTAGCGTCTTTAGTCTTTAGCACGCTCACGCTCACGATATTTTTTTTTGGTAATTCGTATCTTAAATGATCATGATAATCTTGATGGTGTCATTAGCAATAATCTTCAGATTTTTTTACTAAGCCGAACTTTAAGAAAAATTGCATAATTGACACGATTCTCCAATCTTAATGATGATGATAATATGATGCTTCGATTCGGGCAAAAGGTCAATCTGGTTAAAGCGCTTGCTTTACTTGACACTCGTTTTTTTGGATGCACATGCGCATCATATATATCATATCGTAAATGCAAAAAACCTTTGACATTTTAGTTCTTCAAAAACTTTTTCGATTTTTTATTCAAGCATAATTTATACTTTATCATGTTTACGTAAACCAATGTATTTTAAGATGTAATGATCCGCAAATTTTGCAAACTCGACGCCATTCCAAAGACTATGGATGTATTTGAAGTTTTTGCATTTTCAAATATCAGAGGTCACATTTTGATTCATCTTACTTTCCAGTTCCAGCTACGTCTCTGTGAATGTAAACAGGAAGTCATCGTTTTTGCAATGTTTTATTTTTTCCCCTGATTCATTCCAACTTATGCTATTAATAACTTTTGTTTTTGTGACCCAATCTCTGTGAAATAAAAACAAGTAGTTTTTGCAATATTTTATTTTTCTTCAAATCCTCTCTTCTCCAATTCAAATCTCTTTTATGTGGGTTTTTGCAATCAGAATCGCGATATTTATTTGCGGATTTTTTTTTTCACTTTTTCGAAAAAAGAAGTAGGTTGTCTTCCGCTGTTGCCGTTGCTGAAAGAAAGATTTTCTTTGGTTCATTAAGTCGAGTTCATAAGAGATGATAGTAGGGAATGGCTATGGGATGTGAGACAAGCAATAAAAATTATTGCTGTAGCTATTCCCGCTGTTACCACTTTACTTCTTCCAAAGAACATATTTCTTGTGCCGTTTCCAAAAAGAAAAAAAAAACTTCATTTTCGCACTTCATATGATCATATTACCCACATTCATTTTCCTCCCTAAAAATAAACTCATAAAGAAAAAGAGATGTAGGTTTAGCTGTAGCTGTAACGAAAAAAGTAAGTCGACTCGACTTTTGAAAATTATAGTCCGCTCACGTCGAGTGTAAGTGTAATCATAATCAAAGCTCGATATAACGGACACTAAAAAATTCTACTTCTTCGGGATTGACATAGTTTTAGTGACAAAAATTAAAATTGATTTATAAAAACTATTTGTCCGACTGCGGCTGGCTGGAAATTATTTTTTCAATGTAAATTTCAAAGCAAATTTTAATTATAATTTTTTTGGTTGTCGTTATATCAAGCTTCAGTTAGTAGCGTAGCAGTTACAGATAAAAAAATCCTCCGAAAAGCCAAGATTATTTTTATGATGATCCCAGAATGAAAAAAAAGTGACAGCTTTATGGAATGTCACTAAAGTCAAATGAGAAGAGATTTTTTTTTCCTTGTGACATAATAACAATGTTTTGAAATCTATTCAGCCGTAGTGTTCATCACATCACACTTAATTTTTATGCCAGATCATCATCATCATCTCCGAGTACGTTTGAGCAATTTAAAAAGTGGATCAATATGCTTTTATGGCACATGGAAACAAGAAACAATAGACCAAGAACCAAAGCCTTGGTTTTTTGTCACTGAATCTTTCATGAGCTCGCGATAGGGAAGGGAATTAAAAATTTTTCGGAAGCCGCATACACAACGCAACACACGCAATTTTCTGGTCTGGTCTGGTCTGGCTTCTTAGCAAACTCAATTGCTACTGCTATTGCGTGTTCCTCCTTCTTCGAGTTTGAGATGAAAGATAAAAAAAAATTACGCGTTGCGTTGGAGCACACGCACTCATAGAACGTGGATTGGAAACAGCTTCTGTTTCTGACTTGAGTTAAGGGCGACCGTTGAACCCGTAAGATTGTGGATTGTATTGTACTAAAGATTTGCATGTATTTCATAAACGAGAGAATTTGAAGGAAGGACGTACAGGAGGAAAGGAGTGACAGTGACAGGAAGCGGAGCCAAGGAAAATAGATGGTGTTTGTAAAACACAAGTAACCTACATTTAATTGATCCCAGATACCATGCCCAACGAAATGAACTAAAGTGAACAACACCTCAAAGTAGTAGTTCACAAGGAAACGTTTCCACATGGGTTGAACAAAACGATGTCGGATTTCATATATAATTTTACCAATATTTTTCGCATTAAAATAAAAAAATCTCTGGAGAAATTGAATTTTTAACTTTCGAATTAAGTTGAAGAGAAAACGGTTTCGTTGGTATCAACACTTGCCTTGATTTGGATTTAAACGTCTCATTCCATGGAAAACTTTCCTTGTTCATGCGATGGAAAAGTTTGCCAATTGCTTTGCTATTGCCTGGCTCTGGCTTTGGCTTTGGCTTGTTGGTGGATCGGATAATAATGATTAGCTATTCCCATGGTTCCCCAAGCATTTTTCGTTCTTGGAAACTCGTGGTCGTGGTTTCTCCTTCCATCAGAGTTCTTACATTATCAAAGAACGTGTAAACGTGCTACTTATGTGCACACGCAGAACATAACAGAAGAACAAGCGCTGTTTATTTCTTTGAGAAAAAAAGCGCTCACGTAACATAACCTAATGTTTTCTCCAAAAATCTTCAATCCACTCACTCGGCTCAAGCTTGGCCTCAGGAAAAGAAGGAAGTTTTTTTCGTGAAGGTTGCCTAGCTTGGCTTGCCGTTTTCCCATTTGCACATGTCCTCATGGCTCATGCTTTTATGTTTTAGGGAAATCCCAGGAAACTTTTTTTCTGCAATAAAGATTCTCCATTTACTTTGCTTGGTTCAGCAGTAGCAATTTTTTTCTTAGTCCTCGTTAGCCTGACTTTGGCTTTTGCTTGGCTTGGTTGTCAAAAGTTTTTCGGTTTTGTTGGAAAAGATGGCAAATTGGAAGTCAGTAAATTGAAAGGAGTTTATTAAAGAGCCAACAAGACAGTTGTGTTGTAGGAGGTGAAGACAAGACAAGACTTTTTTGGGAAAGTTTTCCATGAGAAAAAAAAGTTCTTACTTTCAATTCCAATAAGAAAAGAAAAAAAAAGATAATCCTGAAAGAAAAGTTTCTTTGGGTGTCCTTGAAGTAATAAAAAAAAGTGTTTCAGTCGTGAAGTGTAGCTGTCTTCTTTCTAAGTTGACATCATTGGGTTACCCAATATTAGCTTTTGAGGGAGTTTTTTTTATTAAATACTTACTGGCCTGGGTTGGGTAGGTGCCCCATAAATTTCGACCTTGCATTGCATTCCTTACTTGTCAACAGGGCACTCGTGTAAATCTACTGCAAAAATTTTGTCAGTGTCCCACTTCCAGTCAAGCTTGAATTGGGATTTATAGCAGCGACATGGCTTCATTATAAAAATAAATTTATTTTTTTTATTGCAGTCCATTCCCGGGTCACAATTGCCATTAGGACGGACAACCTCACCATTAGCAATGGCATCTGCATCAAGTGAAAAACATCTCCCAAGTTCATCATCCCCCATCTCCAGAGAAGACTTTCGTATCACAAGTTCAAGTTTGGGAAGTCTCGTGTGTATCAGTGGAACACAGATAGGGACTTTGCGTTACTTTGGTGAAACGCATTTTGAAACTGGTCTTTGGTGTGGGGTTGAGTGTTCCGCCCCAGTGGGTAAAAACGATGGGAGTGTGAAAGGTGTGAGGTATTTCACCTGTAAAACCGGATATGGAATCTTCGCCCCCATCAGTAAAGTTTCTTTAGTGACGAGTGTGACGCCAAATTCAGGAAATTCACCGTTACCATTACAATCTCCCCCAACACCAGATTTAAATAATCGTCCGAAAACATTAGAAAATTTGGTGTCACCCACGAATTCAAATTCCTCGTCCATTGGTGGTGTCGATAGTGGTGGGGGTGGTGGTGGAGGAGGAGTTGTTGCACCTGCAACAACCCCAGTCACACAATCAGATGAAGGTTACCTCTTTGGAATTAAGCGGTTGAAAAAGGACATCAAAAGAGGGAAGGATAGTAGTAACCACGCGAGAATGAATCAGCAGCTGAAGAAAAAGCGGAAGTTGGACAATAGCCAAGGCCAAAAGCAAATCCAACCTGGACCTGGATGGGATGAACCCAGTACTCCATCATCATCCTCGTCATTATCATCACCTCCAAAACAAAAAGAAACTGGGAGGGAGGAAAATAACCCTCCTACAGCACCTGAACCAGCACCTGACCTTCCAAATTTATTGACAGTGAAATTAAAGGAGGAAATTTTAGGCGCCGGCTTCTCCACAACTCCAATTTTCTCACCTCCGGGGTCTTACCGTGAAGCTTTCCCGAATCGTCAGACGTTGTTGTCATCAACTCCACATGATTATGCCAAATTACCAAAGTCGAGACTTGAGAGGCTGAAGAATAATGCGAAATTTTTTGACACCCCAAAATCAAGTAGAGGCTCCTCCTCTCCAAGTCCATCAGAATCTGATTGTGAAAATAAGAAAGTTGAACAAAGCTCCCCATCGGAGGCGAAAGGGGATAATTTCAAGTTACCTGAACCTGTGATTCAAAACGAAACTGTAAATTTGGATGAAACACTCCAAGGGGAGGATGCCTCCCTTCAATCCCCTGTGAGTACTACTGGCTCCACGAAGGAGGGTGAGGAAGAGGAGGAAGAGGAATCCACAAATTCGGATGTGATTAATCTTGATGCATTCCCAGCAAAACGACCCAGCTCAATCAGTCTGTTTCCTGGATTTTCCTCGGAAGAATCATCAGAGCTAGGAATATTTGGAGTATCTACTCCAGAGTTGATTGGTGGTGATGGTGCATCTCTCGCCCTGTCGATACCCACGAGTTGTTGTAGCTCACCAGAGGGATTATTAGATAATGAGTCGAGTCTAGGTCTTCTCACTCCGAGTCATTTGCAGGAGTGCTGGAATTCCAATACGAATGATGAAGACCTCTACCAACATCTTCGCAGCCCTTCCGTTGATGATCTGGAAGAGTTTGAAGAGGAGGATAAGACGGTAGATCAAGATTTGGCTGAATTGGCCTCTGGAAAACAACGTATGAGTGCCAGCTTGAATGGAACTTTAGTCGTGAATGAAAATGATGGACTTGTGGCTGTTTCGATGGCGGTAAGTTTTGATGCTTTCATGATTTCCAAGTTGAGTTGACTTCATTCACCTTCTTCCGGTACGATTTTTAGGACATCTTAACCAAATATATTTTTATTTGCGTATTTGTAGATGAGACATCCAATGCATCACAGTCTCCACGAAGAGCTGCAAATCCACAATCACCTTCACCCTAGTCAAGGACGAGTTCGAAGGGATCAGACTTACACACAACTCCCCAACTTGAATAATCACTTGAATCATCATCAACCGCTTAGTTTTCGTGGGAGTGGAAGCGGAAGTGGGTATTGTGCAAGTGACCCATTCACAGACTCCGACTTCAATACTGAAAGTGAGGCCGATCATGATGAAATCATCACATCTAATTCCAACTCCAACTCGAATTCAACTTCCCTCCAAGGAGGAGTTTGTGGAAATGGAGGGATTAGTTCAACCTCCATGAAAAATCGTAGTGCTCGCGTAATTGATGGCGCCCTTTACACTAGTCATCATCATCAAAGCCACCATCCGAAGACCCATCAACATCAACGACAGGACAGTGTTGACGCGACATCAACATCTACGTCAACAGGAGGTGCAATGGTCTCCTCCTCCATTTCAGTTTCAGTTTCCTCCACTTCAGCATCAGCTTGTGCATCTGAAATGGAATCCTCAGGATTTTACTCTGACGCCTCCGAAAGGAACCCATCAGGTTCTGGGGGATCAGTAATGTCGGAAAGTGATGGTTACCGAAGTTCACGTCACCTTTCCAAATCATCGAGTGAGTGTGATGACTCGGTCGCCCTCAAAATGAGTCATAATGTACCATTGAAACCACTCACTCAATCTGAGGATGATTCCATCTTGATCCTGGAAGCCAGCGATATTTATGACGATGACCAAGATCCAGAGGACATGTCTCTTTTTGAAGCTTCATCCTTGGCAAATGATAATTCTTTTTCGACGACAAATACGAAAACATCTTCCTCCAATTCTAATGTGACCATACAAAATTTTGAAGAATCTCAATTAGATGGGAAGTCAGGATTTGGGGATACTTTAATTGAAACCCCAGTTGGAACGCGATTGGGAAAAGAATGCGTTCGAAATTTCGATCAACCCCCAATCCAATTTCACTCTGGTGGAGGAGGACTCCAGAGAGTTCCAGATCAAAACAAAAATAATTCAATGTCATTCTCCTTTGAGAAAAGTCAGGAAGATCTGGATTTGTGTGAGGACATGGATATGGATGATGTGGATATGTTTGCAGAATACGATCATGATATGGATGCTGGGAAATCTCACGAGCTTCTCAGTCCACCCTCCAAGCCATTAGCAATGACTCATCCCCACTCTTACGATGTGATGATGATGACTCACGGAGGGAAGAATTCTTCCCGGACATTAGGAATCGGTGCTAGTCATGAAGAAATGGAGCTGGAAATCTCCAAAGAGTCCTTAAACGGAATTACAGGGATCACTTCCCCATTGGCGATGATGATGAACGGAACAACTGCATCTTCAAGTTCTGCTTCAACAGCAGTAGCAAACGGTAATCTCTTTCTTGATGGTGACAGTGATTTGTCAGTTACTGACTTACTTCCTGGTGCTATTGGTGATGGTAGTGGTGGTGGTGGGTCTAACGGTTCTAACGGTTTTATTGGTGGTGGTGGTGGTATTGCATGTGTCCGTAGCCAAAGTGTAAATTGCATTGCTAGTCTAACCTCGTCAACCTCTTCTGCATCCACAGTTACAGCGAAAAGCGTCACTTCAGGTGCTGGTGGAAGGAAATCAATTTCTGGAGGAACGAATACAACTTCCACAAGTTTTCGCACGAAAATCCCAAGCATAGAACACATTCCCTTAATGTGTGAAACAGCAGCAGGAGGGAAACACATGAAAAGCGGGAAAGGGATCAACAAAAACACGTTGTCCTCTTCCATTCCCTCCTTAGTTGATGGAGGAAAAGCGGTTGAGCAGAGTAGTGTTGTGTCAACAACAACGTCAACGACAACGTCAAATCGACGTCGTTCCTCTGCAGCAGCGAACATTACTTTAACAGCCGCTACCACCACCAGTCGTGTTTCAACCACCAACGTGAAAACTACTTCAGGAGTTGGAGTTACCGGAGGCGGGAGGAAAGCTGGCGGAAATAAGGGAAACAACAACCATAACATCAGTAGCACAAGCGGTGTCAGTGTTCTCAGCTCCGCAAGTTCATGTAGGTCAGCGGGGAAAACGATTAACGGGAATTTGCATGGAAGTACCCGAAGTTTGGCCAGTGTTGGCCAATCTTCAACTACAAACAACGCCTCCAACTCAAATCTTAATAGTGCCTCCAAGAAAATTAATAAATGGGATGCAGTAATGTCGAAAATTGCGGAGACCAAGCATAAGACAATCAATGTTAAAGATGTGAAATCCAAAGTGTTCAATAGTGGGAAAGGTGGTGCAGGTGCTAATACAACTACAACTACAGCACCAACAAAAGTTCCTAGTTGTCCTGGTCAATCTTTGGCTAATGGGAAGGTGGTGAAAAATGTGAAAAATAATAGTTCGCGTGTGGCTGTAGCGGAAAGGGAAAATGATCCCCTTGTTCCTCCAGCTAGTGGAGTGCATAATCGGAGACAACATCATTTTTCATCGAGGAGCTCCACAATTAGTGACTCCAGTATTGATGATCATCCTCAGAGAGGGCCACCTGCTAAACATCGTAAGTTTTAATGAAATTCTAAAAATATTTTCCCATTTCCTTTGTTTCATTATATTTTGGCAGCATTTTACTGGCGTTAAATATCTATACAGTTCGCACTCTTTTTTCGCAAATTTAGGAATTTGCAAAGAAATTTTTAGATTTTAGCAAACATCACATAATTAAACCAAGTATAGTCAAGCATTTTTGATGACTCCTTGCAAACATGCCAAACATGTTGGGGTAATTTAATATTAATGAGAAAAAGAAGCTCATAAAAAGCTTCCTTACTAAGAGCCAACCAAACTAAATAATGCAAAACCTTGTCAAATTCACATTCCATTACATCCATACTTACCATCCCATCAGTATCACTGACTTGACTTACTTTCATACTTTCACCAATGCAAATCGCAATACTCGATTCCCTATTTTGCAAAAAAAAACCAATCAATTTTTTTTCTTTCTCCTTGATGGGGTATCAGTTCAGTTGCATCATCACGTCATCAACATTATCATATCATCGTCAAGGAAAAGTAAATGCCATGAAAGTTGAAATCGTTTTTGAATACAAACATGCCAAACATGTTGGGGTAATTTAATATTAATGAGAAAAAAAAACTCATAAAAAAAGCTTCCTTACTGACAGCCAACCAAACTAAATAATGCAAGACCTTGTCAAATTCACATTCCATTACATCCATACTTACCAACCATCCCATCAGTATCACTGACTTGACTTGACTTACTTTCACCATTCAAATCGCAATACTCGATTCCCTATTTTGCAAAAAAAAAAGCAATCAATTTTTTTGTTCTTTCTCCTTGATGGGGTATCAGTTCAGTTGCATCATCACGTCATCAACATTATCATATCATCGTCAAGGAAAAGTAAATGCCATGAAAGTTGAAATCGTTTTTGAATTCATTATAATGAATGCTGACGTTCTAGCCTTCTACAATTTCAGTTGTGCACCCATCCATCCGGAAAATGGGCTATTGATATTGATATTCCCATTACCATTTACAACACAACACAACTATAGCGCTGTTGAAGTCGATATTCGACATAGTTAATACTTGAAAATGACAATTCGCAAGTCAATGGATTCATTGGCTTCCCTTTTCTTTCGCGTTTTGATATTTTGGTGAAAGTGGTATGGTTTTTGCAAACAGTAAAAAAGCGAATGCGATAGGATACGATACCCTCCTCAATATTAATTGTACTCTTTAGAATTGGAGTTGTTAAGTCCTCAAGCACTACAGCAATAGCAATAGCATTTTGCCAATCTTTGGCGCTACAATACAATACAATCCAACATTAGTTGTGCTTATGGTTCGTGTTTGACGTAGAAGACGGGAAGGAGGAAAAGAAAAAGCATAAAACTTGGCCATTAGGTATACACACTTAATTCTGTGGAGAGAAAAAAAAATCGATAGGCGTTTTTCTTCTATAGTCTAAATGCTATCTATATAGTACTTGTTATTTCAGTCTCCTATTATATTATTTTGTTGTTCATGTTCACCTTAAAAAAATGGATGCCGTAGTTTTTTAAATAATTTTGACGTCAAAAAAATTGGGGAGGGGATTTTGTCCAGGGGGATTTTTGACAAGGGGATTTTTAGGCGATACTGTAAAAATGATTGAGCCAGAAAGTCCAAAAATTTAAAATATTTACGACCCCCACTAATTTTAAAAAAAATACGGTATTAGGTTAAGCACGTTCTACCAGGCAGACCAGATACGTCAATAATAATCCCTCGTGAATTGTAGTGAAGTGGAGGGAATGGAGAGCCTCTTATTACTTAAGTATTATCATTATTCAAGGAAAAGTAAAGAAAGGTTTCGCCATGCATTTATAGTCTCTTTTCGCTTTCGCTTTTGG
>JAHZMX010000065.1:0-11885 GCA_027743895.1 Seira musarum
AAAGTTAGTACGTACGTGCTTGAAGTTGAGCTAACGAAAACACTTTTACGGCATTCCCACCGAATAAATGGTGTACTACCTTGATAATCAAGGATTGTTGCCTTAGCACGTGTGTGTGATTAAATCCAGTTTGGCAAGAAAATATCACTTGGCGAAAATGAACTCTGCTTACAAAAAACGGAGCCAAAAAACCAAAGTCACATTTAAATGACTCACCCACAATCACAATCTGTAGCGTTCTAACAAAGCTTTACATTTTAAAAGATTAATGAAAATTTCGCCAAATTAAGTCTTGCCAACCTAATGGCTATTGCAAGAGCTTAGTGTCAACGTAAAAAAACTATTTCGTTTGGACAGATACACACTAAACCATTCTCTCATCTAAAATGGATGCATTAGCCAAGTACCACGACCACCAAATCCAAAAATCTGTGTGCCGAAAAGAGAGTAAAAATCAAACAGGAAAAATAAAATCAGTCGAGGACAAGGACGAATAGTGGCGATTCTATCGCCATTTCTTTCCAATTTTGCTGCATAAAGCTTTTCCGTTTTTTAGGAGGAATCCTTTACAATGTGGAAACGGTGCAGGTAGTATAGCATGTAAGAAGAAATTTTTTTGTTGTTGTACCACATTCAAATGGCAAGTGACTAATAAATCCTTGACAGGAAATATGCGTTTCAATTTTTACCACATTCTCTCGCTTACTATTCAGTGCAGAATGGTTGAGGCAGCAAAAAAGGAGAATTTGTGCCTTTTAACAAAATAAAAATACCCTTGAAGGAAAAAGATACAGATTTTTGTGTTTTCTAAAGCCTGAAAAAACGTTAGAAAAATTGTAGGTATTATAGTGCTAAGGAAAAGATGTCATTAAGTACCTACAGAGGTATGTACGTGTTGACTACCACCATCACCACCACCAACCACCATACATGTCGAATGTAAAGACGGAACGAAAGGGAGTGAAAAATGTGCATTAATATACTATTTTAGTTTCCATTCAATAACTGTGTTTCTTCTTCATCCGTGACACCAAAAACTTGGTTTCACTTTTTGGCTAAGGAAAAGGGAGTATAGTAGTGATGCTTCTTTGTGATACACTTTTCTCTCCATTTTCTTTTGTAATCCCACATAACCCCACCTTGATACGGAGAGCGAACGAGTGATGATAGCGGTCTGGGTATTCCAGATTCCCTCTGTTCCTTTTCTTTTTTCTACTTTTTTTCTCTAATTTTTTTCCAAAGAATGTCTATGATGTTCTCTCGTAGGTGTGTATAGATTAAAATGATAGTCTTTTCGCGGAGTAGGTATAAAGGTATGTGATGAAATAGCGAGAGAAAAAACTAACATTGCTTTCTCCATCCGCTCAGCAATCACATTTAATACTGTTGGAAAATGGATACAAGGTTGCAAGTAAAAAAAAAAAGTTAGCGCGAGTTCCATCTTTAGAAAAACGTGTATTAGAGACTTATTCGTATGTACCTACTTCCTCCGTTTCATTTCTTTCCTTTTTTACTTTTGATTCAGTGACCATGTACTCATGCTCCAAAGATTTCAATGCGTGAAAAAAATCCCCAAAGAAAGGGCTGAGATTACTCTCTGATTCACCCGAAAAAAAGGGTAAAGAAAAGTGTGACTATACCGACTGTGCAATGATTGTCATCTGAAGATACAATAGAAAAAAAATAATAATACTCAAATGGAGTGACGATGCAAACAGTTTGATCCTGCAGAATGAGATAGAGCAGGAAGGTCATGCTAACTAATCAGGAGGGGTTTAAATGTACCAGATGCTTACTTCACCCACCTGTGCCAGGATTGAAACGAATTAAATGGAATCTTATCTTCTCAAGCACAAGATTTTCTATCAGCTAGATTGGAACCATCCAAGAGACAAATTCAATAGAGGATTAATGGTCTGACTTTTCAAAATTAAAAGCAGGCCATCCGAGACGAACTGAACAACGAATAACCTTGAGTTTGATTGTAAGAAAAAAAAGGTAAGCGAGATTTTTAATGTTGGTTTAATGCTTTGATACTTATACTTAGGCCTCACGGAAGGTTAACTGTCCCAAACAGATCCAAAGATCCAAAATAGGAATTAAACCCCAAAATGCCCTAGGTTTTGAACTTAGACAGACAGACATCAAGGTCAACCCTGAATGAACGTGTGGTACCTCAGAGCTCAAAATACAATTACATTACGGTTATGTTGCAAACCATGGAGAGCTAGTGTTATGGCATTAAATCTAAGACTCGATCTGAATCAACAGTCGCCCTTCCAATGTCCTTTCAAAATATCTCAATTTTATCGTTTCATTGTTGTTCAGTAGAATCCTACATAACATAACATTGGATGTAGGTAACTCCCTAAATGGGGAAAATATAAATTGAGTATGACGTTATGATAGGTACAAGTATACTACAATCAACTCTGATCTCTTTCAAATCAAAGAGAAAAGCTTTTCACAAAAGGAAAAGAAAGTGATCACATATTTCCCCCTTTTGTTCGTTTGTCCTCCTGAGTTTGATTCAAATGGACATGGACAGAAGAAAAAAATCTTACGAAGTCATTTAAAAAATTTTTTGTCATGCCTTCCTTTCGCTCTTCGTTGATGATGATGAAAATGGAAATTGAAAATTGCTCTTTCAAGGCTATCATCTTTCAATTTCGTTGATTCCTTCTGGTTTTGAGGAAACGAATATCTTTCTAGCTCTGCAGATGACATTCATAGATTTCAAAAATGTAGGTAATGCCACGGGTCTATTTAGAGAAGGGATTTTGTGTCGTTGTCGTAGTACGTGAAATGGAACGAGTATGGGTTTCTTTCTTTCAACAAAGCAATTTTCTCCTCACGGTCGCAACACCAGTAAAATTTGAAGCGTCTCTCGATCTATTAATATATGAGCCATTTTTCATGCCCTTAATTTTTACTACATTTTTCCTGAGCAAGTTTGACAAAGGACAAGTCATTCAATAAGTATGAAGTTGATATAAATGCAAAAATCATAGGAATGACCATAATTTTCAGGTACCTACGACGCTTTTTACCTTTTGATTATGACTGTAGAATTAATTTCCTGCCTCCCAAAAATTACATAAAAGTAGGAAATGAGTGTATGAAAGTAACGGTAATGGCTTTCAACTCCTTTTGCTCTGTGTAGAAAAACTAACCATTGGGAAAATATTCCATTCGCCAGTGACACGTCTCCGTGTCTGATGTTAATGATGGCCCTGTGCTCCTCGACATTCGCATTCGATGAATATTATGACAATTTGATTGCGCAGTATTTCATATCCGAATTGAGACATCTACGTCTACGCCTAGAAATCCTTTGCATATTTTTATGTGGCATGCCAGTCATTATAATAACAAAAGAGTCGTGACTCTCCTTCAAAATTATGAAAGAATCCTTGAGATGCATCAATATTTTTCAGTGTTCTCTTGATAATTGCACTTAAATGTTGTTTAAATTCTGGAGACGTCCTCTTTTTGTTTGAGAAAAAAAATCTCTCTCTTTTTCGCTGAAAATATGTTGAAGGTCACCACTCGCAGAAAAAAGTTTCATCCAAAAAGTGCAGAATCAATTTTGGAATATTGCTATCATGCAAATGCGACTCCATTTGTTTGGCATCGACGAGGGACGGGAAAAGAGAGTCCTACAACTCGGCACGTGACTTTGCTTAAAAGCTCTTGGCGAAGGGTTTTCCTTCACTCGGCCCAACTGATCACATTCGCGAACATTCCGTTTCTCGCAATCGGACTGAAATTGAAATGGGAACAGTACACGACAAGTGAACACTACGTTCAGTTAACCCTAGCACTCCCTCTGGCTTGCATTCTACGTGGGCTGCATCTCAATGGCCGTGTTGTTCACTTTTAAGGAGAAGGATGTTTGTGATGTCATCAATGAAATTTATAGATTTGTTTCCGCCATGGAAAGTAAGTTCTTATTGAAATAAAAATGTTTTTTTTTTTCATAGCCGAACAACAACGTGGCAATAGTTGCGGCATCATCAAAGCATTGCATCTCACAGAGAAACTTTATGATTTATTGTTTATCATCACGATCGTTTTTGTTTTCAGGACATTTTAAATCACCTGAGTTTGAAAAGAAGCGGAAACTTCAAGATTGGTTTGTAATGGGTGCAGCATTCTACACAGTGGCCGGCGTTCTATTTGGAGCTGGGATGTTCCTAAAATTTCACCAGGACGATTATTGTTACTGGTACTTTCTCTTTCCGCTTCCGCAGGATATGAAGTACGAAGCGAGAAGAAAAATTTGGCCGATTGTGATTTCAATGATTCTTGAAATCAGCTACGAGCTCTCTCAATGGATTTCATTCATGGTGATAACTTACGTCAACGCTTTGTTCCTTCTCAATGTTGGCCTCGGTATAGAACTTCTGATGTGAGACAGAGAAACTTTATGATTTATTGTTTATCATCACGATCGTTTTTGTTTTCAGGACATTTTAAATCACCTGAGTTTGAAAAGAAGCGAAAACTTCAAGATTGGTTTGTAATGGGTGCAGCATTCTACACCGTGGCTGGCGTTCTATTCGGAGCTGGGATGTTCCTAAAATTTCACCGGGACGATTATTGTTACTGGTACTTTCTCTTTCCGCTTCCGCAGGATATGAAGCACGAAGCGAGAAGGAAAATTTGGCCGATTGTGATTTCAATGATTGTTGAAATTTGGTATGAACTTACTCAATGGATTTCATTCATGGTGATAACTTACGTCAACGCTTTGTTCCTTCTCAATGTTGGCCTCGGTATAGAACTTCTGATGTGAGTAAATTATTATTGAGAAATGGGTCACCTTTCTCCTATTACATCATCACAAATCCATCATTAAACTTAACTCATTTTTTATCAAATGTCAAGGAAAAAAGTTTCCAAGTTGCGAAACGGGATGAACAAGAAGCAAATCTACAGTTTGAGGAGAACTTATTCAGCAATTTTTATACTTCAGGATAGTTACAACAACTGTTTCGGAATTAGCTTTTGGCCTTTTTTCATCGCCGGAAATGTGACATGTGGAGCTGGTACGCTCAGCGCCTTTATCATCACCATTGGATGGGGAGTTCCGTTTGTCTCCATCTTCATAGGCTCATTTGTTATCGTTGCAGTATCAATTATAGCTACATCATGCAAATTTACGAGTGATATTAGCTACAACAGCCATAAACTATTGGAACTAATCAGATCAAAGGTAAGGTGCAGGGAAGCAAAACGAGTCTTTCGGAGCATGCGCATTTGTGAAATATTGGTCGGTTCATATTTTCCACTGGAAAAGAAAACATTTTTGACCATAGTGGGAGTCATATTAAATTCCGCAGCAACAATTCTTCTCTCTGGTAAATCTTTAATGTGAATAATGACAAGAGAATTTGAAAGGAGGACAAACTAATATTCGGAAACCAACAAATATATTAATTTCATTTGGATGTAAGTTCGACTGGAAAATTATGGAGTAATTTAGAGTGACAGACGGATACATCCCTAAATTTTTTATGGAAGAGGTAAAGCAATAATAATTCCTTTTTCAGTAACAATTACCTTACCTCTATTTATTTACTTTTATTTGCCAATAGTAAACTGGATTTAGCTTGTCACATTCAAAGAGCTTGAATCTTATCCTCCGACAGTAATTTTCAAAGACATTTCCCATTTAACATAAAAATATGACATGGTCTTAAAAATAAATCTCTTCTATTTTTACCTGGTTCTCGAGTTCGTGACTGGAATGCTTCCCTATTAAGGCATGAACAGATGTGTATAGTCCAGGCATTAATTTCTCTTGTCAGAACCGGTAAATCGAGTAAACAACTTCATTTGAAGGCAATAGTCGTTGAGACTCAGGACCACCATACGAATGACTTTCACCTGAGGCTGCTCCATGGTTTTGGTTCGACGTAAATGGGAAATGTCTTTGAAAATTACTGTCGGAGGATAAGATTCAAGCTCTTTGAATGTGACAAGCTAAATCCAGTTTACTATTGGCAAATAAAAGTAAATAAATAGAGGTAAGGTAATAATAACAAAGAAAAAATCCGGTCCTGTCCAGATATTGACATATAAAAGTGGTGGTTGGAGAAGGAAAAAGTGATTTCCCTTGAATTTATGCGTCTTTGTTCATTGGCTCTGTCTAATGGTGTTTCTGGCTCTTAATAAAAGAACAATATTTCAGCTTGTACTTTGTACCATTTAGTATGTACTATATATACTCGAGCTTCGGGGAAACGAAAATGACACAAAAAAAGGAGAAAGCTGATCCTCAAATCTAGCATTAAGTTACATTTGTTATCCTCGGGAAAGTTAACTTGCCATTGTAAACCACACACCTGCACCTGTCTTCTAAAGCATAGGTATTCTTACCATATATCCATCTAAATAAAAAAATGGCTGACTTACTTGTATATACTACTGCTATTACAACTACAACTATTATGCATTTCTTTGGTAAAGCACATCATGTGTAAACAGGAGTATATTTATACCTATGTATACATAGTAGGTCGGTATTGACTTTTACCTCAATCATTGTGGTTTCTCGTGGGGAAATTGGTTTTATGGCTTAGAAAAGCGAAAAGAGATACGTCTGTTCTTTGCTCCAAATAAATATTACACTTGATTCGTTGGAATCTCTAAGATTGGGGCATGGGGAAATGGGAGAAAGGGGTAACTAGATTGGAAAAATAAGAATGGGGATAAGAAAGAGCAATGAGCCGTGATTTTCGTTTTCCTTCACTACAATTCTCAATAAATAACTGTAATCGCACGTAACTGAAGCTGTTTGGATATATAGAATATGCTTGAGTGAAAGATTTCGGAGAAGGTGAGCCGTTGAATGAACAAGAATTCCGTTAGTTTCTTAGTAGAGCGTGTTCTTCAACAAGAATGGAAATTGATACAGTCAAATGAACAATTCGATGAATTCTTTTTTTTTAGTCAAAGTCACGTCTCAGGCTTTTTCATTTCCGTTAAATAATGGTGAGACAATCACATCGCTGCATTATTCACTTAAACAAGGTTAATGTCATTCGTTCGGATCGGAGAAAAGACGGAATAAATTAAGATTGTAATGAAAGCCCAGGATTGCATAATCTAATAAAATCATTTTTTCCCGTAGTTTGTCATCGAAGTACGTACCTGTGTAACGTTCATGACGTAGTCGATGTTGATACACACTCATCCCATTATCCACTTTTGCTGAAGCCACGTGCATTATTAGCGTCAAGTCAGGCATATAAGCTTCGTCTAGATCCCCCTGGGATTTTTACTGTCTTGAGGTAGAGTAATCCAGAAAAGAAGAAAAAAGTGAAGTATTATGATAATGTAAATAGCTTTCTGTTCATGAAACGATAAAAAATCAATGAAGACAGACGGATAAAGCTCTTGCGATCCACTTTCCTCCCGTGTTATACATAATGCATAATATTATCCTATTCTTAACATCATCCTCATTCAGTTTTATCCCACGTCATAATTTTTACAGCAGGTACTTATGCATGCATCAAAATTTGAAATTCTTGTGTACACAGACTTTACTCAGAATGATGATGGATTGCTGATTGAAGTCTCAAATTGTTGTTAGGTAAGTATATCTGACTGTGAGTGTGTGGGCGCGGTAGGGATCTTCAGATTGATGAATCCACAAAAAAATCTACCCCGTCACGTTGGATATCATTATAATGATAATGATGCACCTTTCGAGAACATATTCAACGTAGCTTAGCTTATTATTATTATTTGTGGGACATGCTTCATGATGAAGGTGGTGGCACCGAAACGCACAAATTGTATGTTTCAGCCTTTCAAAAGATATAAAACAACTCCTTTTTTATGTTCAAGTTTCATGATTCCATTCGCACATTTTTTCTTCTAAAGAAAAGGAAACGTATCATTTTGAGGTTCGAAAAAATAGGATTTGCTGGAAAGGGGAGATAGTATTTAGGAAGGTTTTACTTATTCTTTTTCCTCCGTGCGATAAAAAAGAATTTTTTTTTTCGTGAGAGGGAAAAAGAAGAATGGTTTTCTTTTCGCAATAATAATGATGGCAATGGAGTGGGAACACAGATGAAATAACAGTATCCGGGCATCATCACACTCACCAACCACCACCGCACACCAGACGCTTCAAAACGAAAACTGGGTTACCACCCTGGAAAAGGAAGCGCGGAATAATGATAATGCTAATAATAGAACACGAGACGCAATCACAAATTCCACATTATGCCTATATATCTGTATGTATGTGATCCCATTCTTCTCGTTCTTTAGAAGATGCATTGGGAGAGACGACCTATACCGCTTGTTGTATAGTGGTACCCTGTCAGTTCAGATAGCACAATGGAAAGAAAAAAATGAAGAATGAGGTGGTTCGGCGGAGGTGTTACTTTTCGATAAGATTCACATTCAAACATTCCATTCCCCAGTTTCGAAATGGGAAACCGAAAAGAGTGACGATAGGTTTTTGTTACAAATCGAAAAATATTCAAAAGAGAGTGGAATGAAGTGCAGTAGTGGCAGAGTGGAATTCTTCCAAAGAATTCTACTGTACTACAATATATGTAGAAACATTTGCATAAAGCTTCCACAAAAACCAGTCTGCTCTAGTACATACTTACATAAGAAGTAATTTTTATATAAGAGATCAGTGTAACCCAAATGACTTTGTCTGATCTGATGTCATAATTCTTTTGGAGTCAGGATGTTCACTCGTGTGTCATAATAAGTCATTTGGCTTGCTGTGATGACAATGCAATCCATGTGCATTATACGAGTCTGCATGATGATTATGTAACTATGTGAATTTAAAAAATCTAGAGATGAGCTGCGATATTGAACATCGCAACCACAGTGAATGCTTCATCAATTAATTTGTGATGAAACTATTTGAAAAGCCAAAAACAGCAACGGCAGGGAAAATTGGATGAACGTTATAAAATGTTGAAACTGCACTGGTAGTCCCATAACGCAAAACGCCATCAAAAAATATCAGTGTAACCCAAATGACTTTGTCTGATGTCATAATTCTTTTGGAGTCAGGATGTTCACTCGTGTGTCATAATAAGTCATTTGGCTTGCTGTGATGACAATGCAATCCATGTGCATTATACGAGTCTGCATGATTATTATGTAACTATGTGAATTGAAAAAAAAATCTAGAGATGAGCTGCGATATTGAACATCGCGACCACAGTGAATGCTTCATCAATTAATTTGTGATGAAACTATTTGAAAAGCCAAAAACAGCAACGGCAGCGAAAATTGGATGAACGTTATAAAATGTTGAAACTGCACTGGTAGTCCCATAACGCAAAACGCCCTCAAAAAATGTTTTTGTGCGTAACAAATGGTCCTACCAAAATCATCCCTTTTTAGTTGGCACCTGTGTATCATGTTTGAAACGGAACATATTATGCAAATCTAAAAATCGGGACATGCTTTGAATTCTCTTTCGTAAAGTCCATGCAGACAAAGAAGGTAAAAACAAAGGAAGGTAGAATAATCAACTTTCTGCTTTGTCTCTCACATAACTTCCTAGATTGAGTAATTGAAATTTTGGGCAAACCAGCTTGTATAATAAGAGTGGTGGGTTTGGGGTATTAAATCACACCTCTCTTTACTACGCAACAAATTTCTGTTTTGTATAAGAGGACATGTAAGATCTCGATCAAAATAGACGGGAAACTTTGCTTTCAATTTATGAATCCCCCAAAAGAGAAAGGAAAATTTGGAGGAATAAAAAGAGTTGAAAACTCCATCAAAAAATTTTACTAAAAAATGCTCTTGGTGAAAAGAGGAAGTAGAAGTTCAAACAGGCGAAAGAAATTATACACCTTTGTTCTACCCACTTTGATGAAAGTCCCACTTTTTGAACATGTGCAAAATGTGTTGCGTAAACTACTTAGAAAGCTTTGTAATAAGTGGGATTAAAATACCAGTTTCCTTCTCTTCATCTCTACTCGTGCATAGGAATAAATTCTTGTAAAAGGAAAATTAAGGTTCCAGTTCACGGCGCTAACAATGTGATTTTTAATCGATGCTTTGGAGAAATTAAGCTTAAAAATGTCGGCCCTTTATATTTTTCCCTCTGTTACCCCTACAATTTACTTGGCATTATGCCTGTCAGGAGAAAATCTGCAATGGTAGATTATTTCGCAGCTAAGCACAAGTATGAAAGAAAAGCATGAAAACGCTGTGAACAAAAGCGACATATTGGCCACCTCATTAAGGTGATGAGCTTTGCTTTGATGTTGATTATGATGATGACAGCAAAATTTTTCCTCCTAATGATGATGATGATTATGAGAAGAGGAGGGGGACTGTAGTGATGATGTTGTCCTATTTTACAAAGTTTCATTCATATTGCATTATAATTTGCATACGTAAGCAAGCAGAGCAAAAGTGAGATGTTGGAGCAGGCAACACCAGGACTCTAGTCCTCTGTGCTTTTCCAACTGACCCAGACAAAGCACCATCTGCGTCTGCTATCTCATTTCCAGTATTACTCCTGTTTTTACGTGGGCAAACAGAGAAGAAGGGGAGAAACCATTTTCCATTAGTATTTAGCTAGAACATTAGAGGAAATCGTAATTTTTATCGCAGCCAGTCAGATTTTTTAAGGAGCTAGAAACAATGTTAGCAGTTTGCAAATTTCAAGTGCCTGGACGACACTTGGTACGCGAATGTGAAACTTACGCTGGAATAGCTAATGGTTATTATTATTATGCATTATGTTGATGATCGTGGTGGCTCTGTGTGTGGGGTGATGTGAGACTCTTCATTTGATCTTGCTCACGGAGTACATATTTTTGGATCTGCCAACTTCAGGAAGGATAATTATTTCAAAGTTAGGAAGCAAACGCTTAGATAAAAGTAGCTGTTCTAGAGATTTTAAAACCCAAGTCAGCATTCAAAATTTTATGTAGAAAACCTTTTAACGGTATGTCAATTTTAAAATTTGAAAAAGTCAACGGAAATATGCAAGAAAAATTTAATGAGTTTCCGCTTAGCTTTAATGGCTTTGATAAAAAATTTGTGCATACATCAATCCTAATTATGGCACCAAAAGAAAGTCCAGGCTTGATCTATAATTCACCTTTGACTTTTAGTGAATCAGATAAGCATAGCAAGACAAATCAAAGGCTACTAATTCTTGCAAGACCATCAGACTTTCTGAATGTATTTTGATGTTTCATGACCATTGTGATACGTTTATGAAATAATAAACTTTGTGAAATAATATATTTCATGATAAGCAGGCAAAATAATTGATTACGTCCTGGGATGAGTCTGAAACCCAAGTTTTTGCTATTTAAAAAAGCCAATAACCTTAAGTTCTTTTGTCTATCGGGGTACTGCCAGAACTTTTGTGTATGTTAAAATATTTTGTACTGGAATTGTGGCAAGTTACAGGAGTAACCAGGTCAGGTCAGGCTTTTGTATCTGAATTGAAAACAGGAATGTGTATACTAGACCTTGACTTTTCAATATGCGTTCCTTACTGCTTTTGAAATAAGAGGGGTATAATAGGGTAAAGTAGGAATCAAATACATGTCATGGACAAGATAAACCCTTGAATGTTTCCTAAAATAAATTGTATATACGAATATTTTTGATGAAAGTCCTTTTGGTTTCAGAAAGAGAGAGATTTCTTCAAATGTACGTTCAAAAATCAGGAACATTATAAACAGCACGATTAGATAGAAGTTTTGAGCAAACACAAAGAATAGATTCGAAATTCAAATTGGTGGAAATTTAAAAAAATGCGAGTTTGACATACCAGTAACTTCATTAAATGTTAATGAAATATTGTTGAAACTGGAACTAAAGGGGATGAATGCAGTTTTAAAAATCTGAGATGCCTTGTG
>JAHZMX010000066.1:0-15474 GCA_027743895.1 Seira musarum
GACAATAAACTCTTCAGAGAGTGGAAAGTAGAAGCCTTGTCAATCAATGTATTTTCCGGGTTTTTCTCTGACATTTGCCTCTCAAGACATGGCGCTATGTGCACTTATGTGTGTTGTTGTTGTAATGTCATCAATGAAAAACTAATATTTTTATGGAACACTTCCGGCTTCCTTACAACGAGAACAGGCATGGAGAAAATGGGAGAGACTTTATCAATTTCTCAGAATTGGAATTATGACTTGACTTGAGAGTGAAATCTAATATTGCTTTGAAAAAAAAAAACATGAGAATATAAGCTTGATTGGACGAAGAAAAAATCTTTTTAAAAATGTTTCCCCATGTGAAGGGCACACGTTGCCATTGCCTTCTCTACCGGTTGTATTAAATAAACTGTCAAGAATTCTTTTACTCAATTGGCTTGATAAGAAATGCTTCCAAAAAATAATTTCTATATGCTTGATTGAATTCGAAGAGAAGGACAAAGTTTGGGAATGAGTTCAAAAACTTTTTAAAAAATGAGAGGATTTAAAGGAGGGAAAGTTTTCCTGAAAAAGTTTTAATCGAAACATATGCCTCCTCGCGGGAACAGGATATTAATGGCAGGAAAATGCGATGCGCTTATATAAAAAACCGTGATTCTCGATGTGAAAAGTTTTTACAAAGAAAAATGTATTTATGATGCTGAAGAAGTAGCAACCCCGCTGAATTCTCCAATGATGCTATGATAGGAGAACACTCCTACTAGTTTACTCCACAATTCGTTCTGCTCGTTTGGACTTTTGCCAAATTAAAAAAATACGTGTGTAAAAGAATGGAATATGTGACAATACCCTTTAATGGCACGTCTCAATTCTTTAAACCAAAATGCAATTAATCATGCATGCTAAATTTCCATAATTAAGTTTGCCTGGAGTGACTGGAGCGTGAGAATCAGCAGAGACAAAAGAGAAGTATGAATGAGTCATGAATAAATCAAGATTCTATTGTGACTTGAATGTAGAAATTCTGCAAAAATACCGTATGCCATTGGAAAGCTTTTTTTGTCAGCTTCCGGCTGCAGTTATGTCATGTCTTAATGCAAAAACATGTATTTTGCGTAAGATGGTAAGAAAAATTATGGAATACATTTTGGAATTTTTTAAAAAATTCTGTAGATCTTCTGAAGAATAGGACTTTTAAGCATATGTTAATGATCACATTAATTCCGCCCGAGTCCCTATTTTAATAATTGCGAAATCGGCTTACTTTTCCATTTTTTAATTAAACCCTATATATTATGTATTTATATAACATTGAAGCACTAGGGAGCATTGTTACATGATTGATTGAGTAATTTAGCATGATCTTTGAAATGAGCAAAAAGTGAGAATAATAATTTTCTCTTCAGATAAAATTTTACATAACGTTTCGTGAAATAGTGGAAAGGTATAAAACGACCTTCACGAGAATGCAAAGTAGTGGTGTGTGGCATACAATGAAAAATTAATTCAGGAAAGGATAAAATAACGAGGGAAGCAATAAAAGACGAAATAAATACGGCTCTAGCGTCAGTCGATGGTTTTTCGGTTTCAAGGAAAGAGAGTGGTTTTCGTGGGTGTGAGACTGTGGGAACACACACGGGAAACCACCGGTGGAGTAGAGCACTAATTATTTGACAGTGGATTCCGGAGTGTTTATTAATTATGCATGAGTCAAGCTTCAAAATCTAACCCAACCAAGCGCAGTCTATAGATTAGAATCTAGCTCCGGCTTAAATTTTCTTTTGAATTTTCGTAGCAAGGGTAGCAATTTCGTCGTTTTCAATGGCGCAATTAAGGCTACAAATTATTTCTGGAACGCAAAATCCGTTCTATTTTATGGCGTAGGTAGGTACTTAAATATATCAATACGTAAATGCAAATCTGCACCTATAGGGGTCTTTACTACTTTGAAACTCTTCCATGAGAAATATTTAAACGAGTACGATGAGTTGAGTTACACTCGAAGTTTTTATCATGAAAAGACTAATGAAATGGCTTAAGCTAAGAGACATTAAATTGATTGAATGTTTCAGGATCTTTGAATTCCAATTCGACATGTCATATTCATTTATCTTGATGTCGTCTATACTTTCATAAATCAATTGCCCCCAGATCGTTTGAAATCCAAATTGCCAAAATGTTTTGAATGTGTGAGATTATTTTGTTTTGACTTTTTACAACAATCTTCATCCCTAAGTGAAGACTTTATGACAAGTTGCAATCCATAGGTTTTTCAGACATAGGTATCTACTCAAAATTCCATTTTAAAAACAATTTTTAATACTAATCAGTCGAATATGTAATTTTGACTAAACAATTTAAAACAATTTGTTCCATTTCTGTAAGTAAGGACATTCGATTCATAGAACCTAAATTCATAGTCAGAATCTGTCTCAAGTTGGTTTTAAAAATTGAACAAGTTACAATAATAATGGCTGAAACAAAAGATTTTAAAAGTAAAAACTCAAGCAGTTCAGCACATTGGTTATTTAGGTCAACAAAATGTCAAAATCATCAACAAGTGGAATGGGATTTATGTCTTAAACCTGCTTTGCCTCACATTTTTCAACTTACAATTTCCAAAAAGGCACGCGCTACCATCGACAAGATGCTCATTATGCCATAAAAAGATGTTTGCTTCGCTTCTAAAAACTGAGCAAATTTATTTACTTACTTTTGCACTAATGGTAATCCCTAGTGCAAAAAAAAAATATTTAATGAGTTACGCTATGGCTGACACGCTCTAAACCTTGTCTAGCTAAATCTGACGATGCATGCTTAACTATATACAGAAATAGCTTAGGCAGAGAATGGATCAAAAGTTGTTTTATTAAATTCATCAAGCCTTAATAAAGTAAAACTATGTAAGAATTTGTTGTGCGAGGCATAATTAAAAATTTGAAAAGGAAGTTATTGTTAGTTACTGTCTATGCAGCATTTTTAATGAGTTGGCGCATGCAGCAGTCATATGAACACGAACGAAAACTGTAAATGTTTTCTTGTAAAACGTTTTTCCAAAGGTGCTAACTTTGCATTTAAGAAAAGAATGAAAAAAGATATGGAACTGATTGTGAGAGAGCAAACGTTTGCACAACATTGAAAGAAACTATGTTCTTCACTCGTTCAAATAAAAACAAGAGAGCGAATTAGTCCTGGTCCAGGGGCACATCTTGTCAACATAAACGCCCACATGTTTCCATTCTACCGTACACATAGCCATTCTTTTGAGAGCAAAAGTCTTGACAAAAAGTTTTTCATTTCAGTGAAACCTACACACTTTTTTTTTTGAAAAAAATAAAATAAAATTGTGCGACAACACACGGGTAGCATAGTGTGTAATGGAATGCATTTAGATACGTGTCTCTCTAGTTGTATTACTGCTATTACATATGTCGCATTAGCGAGCAAGTTTTCATTCAGGATTTGGGATGTCTCATCCCATTCAACTGGAATGAGAACGACTGTCATATTCATTTAGAAAACAAATCCAATGATTATGAGTAGTCATTGCCTACTTTTTGTGGGTTCGTAGGAATCAGTGGGTGGGCGATGAACTAGCATGCATTCCGTAGCCTTGGAAAATGTACCTTTTGCTGGTGTATTAGCATCCGTTCGACTTCAATTAATGACTAGAAGTAAATGGACTTGCATTCCAGGTTGAAAGAGTAGAACATATTTGGGCTACTTTTTCGGATTCCATCCTGAGAACGTTCGTAAGACGCAACGCTATTGCCTTTGGTGGGAATGAAATGCCCACTTTAATTACTCAAATTACATAATTTTAAAAGGATTCATCGTCTTGACAGGGGTAATCCTTTTTGGATATCACTGAAGTTATTTTTCTAGTATCCCCCCTGACGCAAACCACGGGAGGGATTAGTGATGAGTGTACATCAACGGAGAAAAAATAGAGGCGATGTCAACATTATCTCTTAATGGAAGAAGCCTTACTTTCAAATTCAAAGCCTCCAGCTAGTTTTGCTCTTATTTGGCAAAAATTAAAGGAATGAGAAGTTACCAGAAAATCGCATTGATTATTTGTCCGTCCTAAGTTTGGACCTGGGACAGGTGCAATTTATCAGACCTATAATTGAAGAATGGAATTTTTTATTCTCTCCGCCTGTTTCGGACACAAAATAATGGAAGGTGCGGCAAGGGACTCCTTGCCACGGAATTTATCCTGGCTTAAGTTGTCATTCAAGTAGAATCATGAGTGTCCATCATGCCTCTCACTCGCACTCGTGATCTTAATAGGAATGAAGGATTAATGATTTCCCATTATTAGAAAAAAAGAAAAATGGAAATGCACTCATTCACTCTCAGTCTAGCAATATAAGGGAGAAAGATGCAATGCAATATTGTGTAATTGCCCACATCTCCTCCATCTATAGTAAAGGATATGACTTTCAGGTTCAATACGGAGAAAATTGCGGTCGTCTCTGAACAAGAGTTCTTTCATTATTTTATTCCAGTTTTATTCTTCACGGCGAACAAAGGCGAGGGGGATTTTCACTCATAATCAACTTTTCCATTTTTACATCTCATGCAGCCCTTTGTTTTTATTAAAGCGTATATGTATGAGCAACACAACACAATGAATTTTTTATACCATTATGGCAGTGTCCACTCAAACCGCAAATTTTTTTACAGGGAAACGTCCAAATGGTCATTCAAAAGCTGTTGTTGTGTAAGTTTTAGGGTCCTCATTAATTAATCCATTTCACGATTCAGTCTTTTCTGCTTCAGAATTGATCTCGCGTTGCATATGGGAACAAATTCAGGATAAAAAAGCAACCAAAAGTATCCATTCCACATTTTCAAGTTGAACATGAACCGTTAAAAATCAATGAAGTTTGTGATTCTACTTTACAAAAATGTCTATGACACAATTTCTCAGAAGTTTAATCCGCGGATTCACAAACTGCCTTATTCTAGGCAATTCATTCGCTTTAAAAGCCTCATTCTTGACCAAACTCTGACATTTCCTGCATCTTTTTCGGACCAGAAACCATGCTTTAACAAAAGTTTGGCCTGGAATTTTTTCAAAGCGCTTTCATTTTCTCGTTTTGTAAAATGATCGCATCGATATTACATTGTTAAAAAAATGTATGCATGTTGCATTCATTCTGACAAGACTAGAAAACTGACAAAAGACCTCGTTATTTGCGATTCCACACATATTTTTTAAGACGTTGGAAATTTATTGTTCTTAGAAGACGAGCAAGTTCCATGAATACTTATCTTTTGTGTAGACGATAGAGATGGTCATCATAAATAGTTTTTCAAGCAATGGAAATTCCTCTCTAGCTTTTTTACATTTTAAGAGTCTGACTGAGGCAATGCAACAAACATCTTGTCTGGCAAAACATTCTTGCAAATTTATGCCTTCATTTGCATTTACAGAAGAAGTTTGTCGAATAGATTCATTATGTATTCATTCACCGGAAATCCAAATTAAGCTTGCTTCATTTTCCTAATTAAGTTATGATGTGGTCTTCAAAAAAGAGTAGCAAAAATATTCGCAATATTTCTTCTGAATCTCGACCATAGGTATACCTTAAAACTTGAATCACTCATATTTTATTCTATTAAGACATTAAATTAGCTGGAAAGATAAGCTTTATTCATACATTCTGGTTAGGAAATAACGGTAATGGAAGATATACCATGCCACAGTATAAAGCAGAGACTTGCAAGTCTGAGGTCACAAAACTTCCATATATGTGCAAATAAAATTAAAAGTCGGTGCTACTTCCGAGACAAGATTAGTTGAAGAAAGTACTAGTTAAGCATGTGTAAACTACGAGCTAAGAGATGTCTTTCATCCGCACATTGTGCATTAAGCTAATTAAGTTTTACCCTGAGTTTATTTGAGTCACTTCCTAATAAAATTTTTCTGCGACGGAGAAAGTTAGAAAATAAATGTAGAATATGGGGGATTAGTTTTAAAGGGGTTTCAATGCCAATGAGGATTAGAGAACTGCGTTGTGTCTTGTCGTGTATGTCGAAGATAATACGCTTTCTTTTCCGGATGGCGTAATTTCCAGAAAATTCAGTCTAAGACTCATTTGTTGGACATTGGACATTGGTCAGCTCCTGATAAATAATTTATCCCTTATACGACGCTTACGTAGTATAAGCCCTTGGATACCCTTCGACAACGGAAGTCTGAACGGATATGGATGTATGAGCTTCTTTTTTTTGCTAACCCGTACAAAAAACTTTTTTCAAGTTCAACATGTGCTGAATTCTTATGACGTTGATTTACACCGCTCCTATTTTGTTATTACTGCCTTTAGTTTGCACGATTTCCTAATAGGCATGTCACTAACGTCACAGAGAAGGTCCATTCGTACTGGGTATGTACTGTGGGAGGTTTGGCGAATAAATGTTTTCTACAAAGAGCAATACATGATTCCGGTTTTCTAACTTTGTTTAGTGGACTCTGGGGAAGAAGCATTAAGATACATTTGCTTATCGTATTTTTTAAAAGAAGAACAAACACTGACTCATGCTACGGTCATGGCTCACTCTATTTCGTGTGGAGGTTCCTCGCTCAGGTCTTTCCTTAGTCGGATAAAGGTGTCAGTTTCCAAACAATTCAATTTACGAATGATCAAGGAATACTTAAGAAACTCGGAATTGCTATCCAGAACTTTTCGCATATAAGTCGAAACAAAAAAATAAATCACGATTATATGTATTCGTTGTTCACGCTTTAATCAAAACCCATCTCTGCAATATCAAAGATCTAACTGACATTTTCTGAAGTATTATATTACTTTATTCCTATTTCATAAGTATTTTAGCTGAAGTATTCTTGTCGAACAAAGTATCCACTAGCGCACTTTTTTCTGAGTACAATGTAATAAGAACGGAAGAGCTTAGTTACAATTTTCACTCACGAAAAAACCTTGCTCAATAATATTAATTTTCAGTTTTCTGAAATACATTGGTAGACTTGTAAGATACTCTTATGAGATTCATCAAAAAAGCTTTAAGAAGTCATTAGTTCTATGTATTTTATTAAGTCTTTCTGGTGAACTTAATCTAAGGTTGATTGTTTACCACTTTCGATTGGAGTTTATTTTATCATTTCTACAGCTTGACTAGCGGCAACCCTACATCTTTCAGTTTTTCTTTTTCATTTACGACAAAGCATAATTGTTTTCCATTCGATGAACGTGCTTAATTGAACAAAAGCTTTCATTTTCACTATCTCATTCGTCTGTTTTGTTTCCAGATAAGGAAAAAGACCTTCCTTTGTACATTCTTTATTTACTCAAATTGAAGGGGCATTATATACCATTTGTTTACACCATGCCTTAATGACATCATTTCATCTTTTTTGTGAACTTTGGCATTGACTTGACCTGGTTTGATCAACAACAACACAATCTTTCTTTCCCCTTTTTACTAAAAATGGTTTTCAAGTGAGGAGCTAAAATAAATGTCCGTAATGCTCATAACAAGGTTATGGCTTTAACAAAATAAACACATTTTCCCCAGTAAAAGCACTTTTCTTGAGAGTTGTTGCTCAATGCATTTGTCAAATATTTGTTGCAGCAGAAAAGTATTTCCTGATTTTGTAAAAAGCAACAATAATTCCTAGAAACAATTTCCAACATTTTATGTGAGTCACAATGTATGTCCATTCCAAAGATGCTGCTGCGTAGATGAGGACCGGAGACAGTGTAAGTATAGAAATGTTTGATTTTGATGGACAGTTCCAACCTTTTGAACAATGGGTACTTTAAAATAAAAGAATGTAGGTGGGAAGGGATGAAAAGCGGGAAGCTTAGAGCAATCTGGTTTAATGTCTTCTCACAGGTCACAATTCTCTTTATCTTCTGTTTGATTGAGCGAAAGAAGGATGAAATGCTGCTGGCTCTGTTTTACTTACTTTTACGTTCCTCAGAATCTGATCTATTCTGTTTTTTTTGTTTTATTGTTCCTCTCTGATGTAGTACATATGTCATGAATGACAGAAACTGTTTCTTTCTTCTTTTGTCATCAAACGTGGAGTAATACTTAAATCACTCCTTTCCTTTACCCTATCTGTCCCTGTCCAATCACGAATCAAACAACTTTCTCTTTTATTTTTTTTCTTGAAATCCTGGCAGGCTAAGGTATAAAATGTGTACTTTTTTCGGCTCATTTAAGATCCCACATTTCATTTCTTTCTAGAACTATAGCGCATCTAAATTCTACTCTTAGTTAGTACACGCACGAAGCAGGAGTTTAGCTTTTGCCTTTTATTACTGTACCTTACCCTCACCTTTTCATACTTTCACCAAACATTGGCCTGTCCGAGCATTTTTTACTACCAGCACACAACTTCAGCTCAATTTTTACAGCTTCTTTCAGGGCATATTTTTACTTCTCCGTTTCTTTTATCTCTGCAAGTATGGAGGTTCGGGCCCAGCAAAACTACGAAGAAAAACTGTTGGACAGCAGTTGCAAGGAAATTCTTGAATATTAAATATTAAAGGAACATGAAATGTAATTTCCAGAATTCAATTAATTTGAAAAAGGTATGCGATACGCATGGAGCATTGATAACTGTTTGTTGATATATTGATTTAGAAACGTTTATGATGTAGCCTCAGCAAAACCCAGAGCTCTTTCGTTGGAGTTAATTTTCTCATTCACTTAGGATGAGTGGAAGTAAAAAGTTTTGTTTAAAATCCTTCAAGCTATCTCTAAAGGTTAGACTGCGTCGGAGGAGCCGGATTTCCTGTTTCCGTATACAAAGGCAACAAAAATGTGTGGTACATGTATATGCCTTCTTCAATTTTTTATGATTCTCTCAAACAAGGCTTCCACTGGACGAACACTATTTAGACCGGCATTTTTTAACCACTCATAACAGCAGCATTAAGGAGTCCATGAATGAGTTCGATCTGCAGCCGATAGCCATTAAGTACTGATCTATTTTAAAACCAAGCCCCATGTTTTTTCTGAACTAATAGTAAGCGCAATAAGCTTTTAGTGCAATTTATTCCTGAAAATTAGTTCTGAAAGCCTTTAAAAGTTAAGTAATTTCCTTATTGCCGAAAAGTTACTGCTGATGTCTTGTAGCCCAAGCCTATCTTACCCTACATGCCTAATCTATCCAGTTAGCGATCATTCCATGCTTTCCCAGAACCAAGCTGAAATTCGCAAATGTCATTCTCTGAAACCAAAGACATTTTTGCTGAGTTGGGAAATGAGATATCGTGGAAAACTATTTTCAACAATAAAATTATCCCTGGATTACTTTTCCTTCCTGGAATTGACGTGGATAGAAATGAATTCAAAATAAAAGCTGTTATCATCTTCTATTTCTAGTAAAATCGACATTGGTATTTTGCGCCCACAAAACTCCCTCATGCAAAAAATATATTTGACCTATTATACTTATAACATCCGGTCGAAACTTATATTACTAATGTGTATAGCTTTCAACTTTCTGATCACTAAATTTGTCAGCGATCTGGACCTACGGCAGCAAATTAGGTACACAAATAGTTCAAGAAAGCAGTAAAAGGATTCCTTTCGTTACATTCTTCTTAATGCCCGAGGGGCACGCTTTTACGAATACCATAAAAGATGTATTGTTTACATCCTGTTAAAATAATCCACATGATTAACAGAGTGTACTAGCTTCCAGCTTTTAGTTAGTCCCATTCCCCCACGAAACCCATTTGGGAGTGACTACAGGTTCTTTGACCGATTTCTTTTTTGGCTTTATAATGACGCTCGAGCAGAAAGATATTATTTTTTACAAATTAATTCCTTCTGGGAACTTTAAGGTTGTACTTATATAAGTAATAAATGTTGTGGAAAATGCTTATTTTGACAGACAAAATAAAATTAAGGAATAAGACGAATGCAAAGGATAACAACGCCACAGGCTTTAGAGGTCGTTTTCCTTAGAATCCATTGAGGGATTTGTGATATACAACAGCACCCCTTGAGATTCAACGTATTTAACTACATATATGAAGTGTGTACATCATTTAAACTGATTATGATGAGATGAATAGTAAGTATCAAGGACTAGTAGTGTTTTGGTACAATAAACAACTCACAAATATCTGTAATGTAAAGCACGTTTTTATTCATTAGGAAACGACAGACGATTCGACTTAGATCGTAAAAAAACAAGAAAAAAGTCCCATCTAGTCAGCTCACATCGCCGCAAAATTCTCTGAAGAGACAAGCATGAAATCTAATCTTCTCATTCGGAGTTTACTAGAAAAATTTTAATGAAGATGTAACTTGTATATCATGTTATCTTTCTCTTCCTTATCGTCAGACATTATCTCATTATGCTCATATCTTATATTCAAATCTCATTGATGTCAAAGATTGGGAAATAAGGGTAAATAAACGGGCTGTAAGTAAACAAATAATGTGATTCATATTCATTTCGGGTTGACATGCCAGAAAATTGAAGCAGAAAATAGGTACATATTTTATGACGACATCAGGGGCAATGCTATTTCTATTTACCGAAACTGAGAGAGTCTTTCTCAACATGTTATACTGGATGTGATTATATTCCACGAAATGCGTTGAAAGACCTCTTTCACTTCAGCTTTTTTTCAGTTTGTGTGTGTTTTGTGTAACCCGAGCAATGCCAATAAATAATATAGTACAATAGAAGTAAGCGTGGATGAAAGAAAGCCATCCGTGGAATGTGACCTATCTTCATTCCTGCTAAGCCAAATTCTAAAAAAAATCCATTTATGGCATTCTCCAAGCGAGGTCCACCAAATGTCTATTTAAAAGTTGAGTGCACTTTAATTTGAAGATGTACGCAATAACTATGGGAGTGGGATTTGGGTCCAAACCACTTAATATGATCTCTCGCAATCTGAATTTCTAAAGTAAATGATGCAATTCCGTAATTCAGCTTTGTGTCGCTCAATTTAATTTCACTTGGAGGTTTTCATGAGAATTTTTTATTCGATTATGTAAAAAACCCGGGTTGTCATTATGATCCTAAATATGGAGGTTTTCATGAGAATTTTTTATTCGATTATGTAAAAAACCCGGGTTGTCATTATGATCCCAAATAAGAATACGCACTATACAGTATTCCCCAGTTCTGTCATTTTCCTGTAAACTAATAAAAGGAATGGGAACATGCCCACGAGGTTTTTATTCAAGGAAGAGACGAGAGTGAAACTTGAAACTAACGGCGCTTTCACTTCACTCTCACGATTCATAAACGTGTCTTGGGATTTTCATCTTACATGCATCATGCGCCGGCTTGTTTTCGAGTTAGTCGGCATACTGCGCTTTTTTATGACCACCACTACACACGACATGATCCATCTCTTTTCGTGTGGTTGGCAGATGCGACATAAAACTCCAGATACAATCATAATGCATGTCATGTTCTTATTAAGCATGATCATCATAATCATTTTCCTTCTTTATTTACATCATAGCTATTTAGACATTCATCCAGAGTAAAGTGACTCATTGTACAAAAAAGCAAGTACTGCTATATTTTCTTCCAAGTTCTTTCTATAAATAAAAAACTGTGTCAGTAGAAAAGAACACTTCGTCAAAATGAGACTACTGTGCTTTGGTTTGACGGAAANTGTCATGTTCTTATTAAGCATGATCATCATAATCATTTTCCTTCTTTATTTACATCATAGCTATTTAGACATTCATCCAGAGTAAAGTGACTCATTGTACAAAAAAGGCAAGTACTACTATATTTTTTAAAAGTTCTTTTTATAAAAAAAAGTGTGTCAGTAGGAAAGAACACACGAAATGAGACTACTGCGCTTTAGTTTGACGGAAATAAGTCCCACACGTCTGATATTTTTGTTCTCCATTATCATTTCAATGCCTTTTCATTTTTACAAAAAGAAGCTTAGGACAATCGTACCCTGAGCCCACAATTAGGAAACGTGCTTTACAAAGGGATTGCATCCCAAGCCCAAGCTGGTGCAAGCTGTCTGGTTTAGGCTGGATATCTCCGTTTTCCAGGGCTTTGGAACAAAAAGCTTTCACTTTTTCCTTTACGTATCATACTAAGGTCCGTTCCTTTCACCGAAAACTGAACAAATCCAATAGAACAACTTTAGTAAGCTTTCTTTGGCCGAGAGCCATCATCCAATCATTTTGATTTGATTCGATTCAATTACATTACAGACATACATCAAACGTATCAAAAATAAGCTGTCCAAACAACAAATCTAATTTACCAATGGTTGGTAGAATCGTAAAATTCTAAATTCACTCCACTTCAGTAAGTATGTAGTTCGTTTGGGTTACTCAGTGACCACTGAAGTAAGCCACGTAAAAATACGACTCGACCGTAACTTACAAGGAGTACGAGGAATTATAGCTAGTCTTGAAAAAATACAGTAGAGAATAATTCAAATAGTGTCTTTGGAAAAAAAAATTGCCAGGACTATAGGACTGTCAACCCCATTTTTGAAAACCCGAATTTGTAAAAGCTGTTATTGCTTGCTTAAACGTAATCGTCAAAAATATAAATTTTAATAAACTTGTGGGGTTAATTAAAAGGGTCTAGACTTGAAGAACAAGCGAATACTAATAAGTAATGTAGGTACTTTATACTAGCAAACCAAAGAAATGCTTTGAATTAAATGACAATATATACTAATTACGTTCTGAAAACTTTCAACCAAAAATTACAGGAAATATTACAGCTTTGATCATTGCATTGCAAGCCAGAGTGAATTTGGTGAATTGAGCTGATTGCTTTAATTCATGCGCGAGAAAAATGCTGGATAAATACATTTTGTTAGACTCAAGGGTCTATTATGACGATGAGTGTTCTGGAGCGAGGACATGAATATGAATGATTTTCCCCTTTGGTGTGGATGGGCATGGTCAGGATCAAGCCATGTTCCATACAAAATACTTACCACATTCGCTATGTTCTATATTGGTTTCCTGTGATCTATTTCAATTTTACCTACATCAAAAGAAACGTCCCGGAACTAGGTTTGTAAGACGCGACAGGAAGAGCGACATGATCAAAGCGAACAGGAAGTTTCTTGCCGGGAGGCAAGTCAAGTCAGTGAATCTGTAGAAATGATTGTGGAGTTATTTAGATCCAACTAGCACTTGATCGAAACAGCATGATAGGAATAAAAATGTAATTTAGATATTTTTGTACGTTTATGCAATAAAACGTGAAGGCCATGGCCAACCTAAAGGACTTGCGACTCGTGACTTACGTGAGAATGATAAACCTGGCGATTTTAGCTGAAAACTTTTTGTTCATTTCATCGCCACACAAACCTGTGTAGAAGGTTGTTGATGATGTTTTTTACCATTGAACAAACGTACATCTCGCCAAGAATTTCAGCCGACGCTTTTCCAGCAAAACGTGAAATTATGCAACTGACGAAAAAAAGGTCGAATTTGGTCATGACCAAAAAATTCATTTCTCAAATTTTATGATTTTCTTTCTTTCATAAATTATTCTAGAAATGCAGCCACTAAGGCCAACGTTTTAATTTTGGATTTAGGAATTTGTAGGTATGTGGATTGGATGTTTTCATGTAAAGTGTAGTATGTGAGTTACTTTCTTTTTTTCTTCAACAAGACATCTAAGGTGTCAAGCAAAAAATGAAAAATGGTTAATTTACTTGGATTTCTTCTTTAGGATTGTCGGCGCTACTTACTTTAACACGTTTTGTAATGTAAGAGGTCAAAAAGTATGTATGTCTAGGATATCTGTCGAAATTTTCCTTTTTGCTTTGCCGTGCAAAATATTCACATTATCACGTAAAATTGTTGAAATGATTATTTATTTAGTTAGTTTATTTAGTTAGAATTTATTTAGTTTACAATGTATAAAGTAGGGGAAAACAAGTTTTAGTTATTTGGGACATGAAACATTCCACCGGAAGACAAGTATTGATTATAATTAAAACACTTACTAAAGCCGATAGCATAACTTGTTTTGAATTTTGGTCTGCTGTTTTTATACCTGAATCCTAGTCCTTCAGAGACACTACCAAAGAATAACATCAAGATGACCTCCCCAAAGACACACAAGGATCCTGCGTTCGTTTCAGGTTTCTTCGGGAAAATACTAAGGGCATCGACCATTCACGGTGTAAAATATATCGGTCTTCAAAATCGGCATGTGTCAGAGAGGTAAAACAATAATAGAAAGACCTATTTACATGATTAATCATAAAAATACATTTATAAAATATTTAAAACAAACAGAATATTCTGGATCACTGCAGTTTTGATATTAGTTGGATTTTCCATATACCTTGTCTGCAAAGTTTTTATAAAATATCACGACAATCCTACAATAATTACTCTACAACCAAAGGCCACCGACATATCTCGCATCCCATTCCCTGCCATCACTCTTTGCAATGTGAATATTCTAAAAAAGAAGAAAGTTAGGGAAATCTTTGAGTAAGCCTTCTATACAAGTATAATGCCATTAATTTAAATTAATTAAGTATTTAAGCAATGCAAATTCGATTTAATGTACGTTATTACTAGGGAATTGCAAGCAGAGGTGGATGTATATCGAATGTTAGGCCCAGAGGCGGGGATTTCTGAAGAACTTTTCAGATTGTTAGTTATTTCAGAGCATTTGGCCCATTACTGCCTAGCAGCACCAAGTTTCAAACGAGTTTTGGGCCTCGTGGATTCAAAAGATTTTGTTACGCGTATTCAACAATTTCTGGAGGCAAGTAGAAATAAAGGAGACACCGAAGATGAATCGTTCATGATACAAGATTCACAATTGTCGGAGGCGCTTAAGCGTAACTTGTCAATATTTGGTGAACAGGCTGCACATAGATGCGGAGGTTAATTTGATTAATTTATAAAATATTTGCAGCTTTAAAACAATAATTAACTTAATTTCTATTAAATTTTCAAAGATATGATTGTGAAATGCATGTGGGAAGGAAATGATGTTAACTGTTCAGAGATCTTCGTGCCGATACAAACTCAGAGAGGAAGCTGTTGTGTTTTCAATATGATGCCTAGATTCATTTTGAGAAAAATGCAGTAATAACTATTTGGAAAAAGCAATTACTGAGAAAGCTTATAAAAAATTTCGTTGTTTTTTCCCTTCAGAGGAAACGAGAGTCGGTTTGAAGTAGAAATGGAGAAAAAGAAGTTGTCAAAACACGAGATCCGGGACTGGAAAAATTTCGGCAAGAGTGGTAAAGTAATTGATTTGGAAGATGTGCATGAAGTCCACTATCCACGCCATCAGAAAGCTGGTGGACGGCCATACGGATTATCATTTCTTGTTAATCCCGAAGTGCAAAAATATGGCACCTGCAATGCAAATGATGCCTGGGGATTTAAGGTTCAGTTTTAAAAATCCATTTTTTGTCTCACTTTTATGGTTCTGCGGCATAAACTTGACTTAATTCATTTGTTAGATCTTTGCACATTCTCCCATCAGTTATCCAAATATAATGGACT
>JAHZMX010000067.1:0-16312 GCA_027743895.1 Seira musarum
CATTTAAAAATGTAATCTTGAGCCATCCTTTGTTGATTTTTCTCATATAAAGCTAACCGTGACCGTCCTACGATTTTTTTGAAATAAGCTAACCAGGATTACGGATTAAGACTACCACATTTCATTTCATAAAATAATTTCTCTTTTCAGCAGATTTGATTATTAATATTAAATGTATGAAATGCACTGGGACTTTGAATGTGAAAGTAATATTAAAAAAGAAAAAGGTCTTAAAAAAGATGACTGAAGAACAGAAAAATAAATAAATAAAACGTCAATATTTATAGCTGTTAAAGAGTATCACACGTACGAACACGAACCATTTAATCTTACATTGTATATATAAGTAAGTTATATATTATTTGATCAATAGCAAACGCATAAAATAAACAGTCGACAATAAAGATTTTCTAATTATGCATTTTATGCTTTTTGAACTCGAACTTTAAGCTATTAAATAGATCGTCGGGAAAGACGAATACCAAATGCGGCTTTACAAGAACTTTTCAATTTCATTTTCTCACATAAAGGTTAGGTTTAAAAAATACATTTGTAATATTGAATACCGAAGCTAGTTCTTAACATCATTTTTAAACAATGACTTTGAAGCCAAATGATGACTACATAACTACAACTCTAACGCACAAAGAAACATTAAGAACTTTAGGGTATCAACGATTAACTAAACGCTGATTGGATGTTAGGATAATAGGATAAATTTTATAACGTATTCCAATAAATGAAAAAGCATTGACAATAAATTGGAACGACATTTTAATTTATTTTATAAGAAACATAAGTAAGATGTAGTACAACAGCAATATATGTGTGTGAATGATACCATTATTAGAATACAATAATTTTGTTTGTATTTCGTAACTACTCCCACCAATAGCCCAACGAGTAACTGCATCTGTAGTTTAAAACAGAAATATTGAGATTATTGATATGCATTTTAAGTATAAGTCTAAATCTGTTAAATAGAAGGATAATTCTTAACTCTGTGTAATTAAGGTTTTCTATATTAGAAGCACTGCGAACTTACGTATGCAATTGTGTGAGATCGGATAAAGATGTTGAGAATTGAAGCAAGGAGCATTCCAGAAAGTGTTGACATGAGTGGTGCACCCAACATGAGGTACTTGCCTTCTGGAGCAATTATTGCACTCAAGGAGAAGCAGGTGAAGATGACGCAAGTGTACATCAGAGCAGACATCACAATAGATGGTTCAATGTCCCAAACAGCTTCAATGAGTGGGCCAGTGGACATGCCTGAGAAGAATTAGCAATAAAATATTATTTCAATCTTACAACATTATGTAAAGCATATCAATTTTGCGATTTAACTGCACTAATTAGACTTAAAAGTCGTATAATTTTACTCACCAGTGCAAAACGCAAAGCCATTCAAGTACATGAAACGAGTTCCATCATCCTTTCCGTCCGGATTGCGGGAGAAGGCCAGCATGCACATTAAGACTACTGACCCAAGAGCACTGAGAAGACCTCCTCCAAAGTACCCTAAAATATTAAAAGTTTTCAATTATTCACTTTGGCTTTTGGAAACTTTTCCACCATATAAAATACTTCTTTGAGTAATGAAGAACTTACCATTGCAATGAATGTAGGATCCGGCAGCCGCTGCGAAAGTGGCAGATGCAATAGAAGCATAAACATTCTTCAGGTGGTTTCGCATGGGCTGGTCCCTAATCATAATAATAATAATAACGATACATGCATTGAATTCAATATTTTTATGTAAAAATAAATTTCTTGGATAAATCGCCGGTTCGCATTATAATTTGACTTACAATTTGTTGCTCATCATATAACTGAAGTTTCGTAAGGTATCCATTTTGAAATTTGGCGCAGTGACACCAACAAACGTCTTCCACGCGTTACTTTTTATACTGATGTCACAGTTCAATACAGTACAACCTAGAAGAATACAACAAATAGAAAATATTTCAAATTCTAAAAAACCAACCTTAATATTGCTAAATAGCCGATCAATCCATGCAATTCTTGATGACCGCAACAAAATTAAAGTATTGCGCAATTCAGACTGAGACAGTTCTGACTATTTCTGGCATGATTGGGGATGATGATATGACTTTAAAAATTTATACCGATTTCATACCGAATGTGTCATACTAGTCTTGAGCTAATAAATGCAAACAAAAGTGAGCGATTGACGACGTCGGCACTGCATATACGCTAATAAAAATGGTTACCCACCATGGTAGGTAAAAAATGGTAGAAAACGTATTTCTTCTAAACTCTCAAACCCTACTTACTTTTCTGTAAATAGTGACATGCATTTCTAGGACGACATTAAAAATTAAAAGTCAAGCGAACGACTGAATGAAGGCAGTATCTGTATCACACTCTATACTACTACTAGTTGACTAACGGTATTATAGTGGAATACACCGGATTTCACTGAAACGTGGTTTTTTCATTCGTGAAAGGTTTTTGGCTCGTTTCACGTTTCGTTGCTTCAAATGAATTGTATACCATAGGCTGAAGAAGGGAAGGACTCGCCCTATAATTACTAGATTTATTACAATGATTTGTCTTGATGAAACTTACGATGATGTGCTTTGGACAAGATTAAGGATTGCTCACAAAAAATTATTAAATAGTTCGACAAGTTGATTACAGACTAAAGTGTTTCCGATTCTTATCCCGATTTGGGGTGATAAAATATATTCAAGGCAATTTTGAATATTTTGCAAATTAATTCACGACCGTCTTGCTCACTTTAATTAGAAATATGTAATACTTCAAGTTCGGTACTAAATACATGCATATACCTATGTATGTACGTTCTTTAATACACTTAGGAAATGAAATAATTATCACACAATTTCCTTCAATAAAAAAGTGCCTCCCTATAACATCGATTATCAATCAATATTTAATAAACTAAGAGCATGGACAAATACATAAAATAATCTCAATAATAAAAATGATACAATAGATAAACCCATTTATTCAAACGCCAGTCACGCCACTATAAAAAGGTCTGTCCATGATTGACTATTCGCGAATTGAGATGTTGTACATTGCTATTCTACAATGCTCGTTGGGGCTCTTTAATATCGCCTGTATAATATCTTCGTGAAATTATAATTAGATTCGAGTATTTTCTACTAGCTCCGGCCAAAAAGCCACCAGTCAAGTGCAATGAAGCAAGCTTTATTATTTTACGTCAGTGATGCTCAACGATATGATTGTCTTTTATTCTAACACACACGTATTCTTCAGCAAAAAACAGTCAAGATATAAAGATGCGATGAGATAAGTGTATTGGGAATGAAATTAACATTTACAGGCATAATAATACCTAAGTACATTCAGTGAATATTGCCCTAATGATTCCCATAATCCTGCCAGTTTTAGGTTTAATTGCAACAAAAAATACAAGTAGAGGAAGTACGATACGAAAATGTTTTTGTGATTATGAGCAAACCTATTCAAATCGTACTTCAATCAACTTATTAAAAAGAACTAAAGAGAATTCTACACGGGTATGAAATTATGATGCATCTCTACTTTCTCTACAGAATCAATAAATGTTTATGATGAAGCCAAATATTTAAAAGCCCAATCATGGAAGAGGGCTAAACTAAAATCCGAAAAATAAATAAATTCTTAAAAATAAAAGTTAATACGGACAAGGACCACCGGAGTGAAGAGAAGATATCCAGAGTCCATGCCAGATTAAGGAAAATCGATTTTCTAAAGGACAATCGAATTAGACCGTTCGTTTTTCACAACTCGTAATCAACGTAAACAATACGTAATCTTCAAATTATCGCGAATTTCCACTTGCCACCCAAAAATCAACTAAGAAAGATGATGAAATTATTAGAACAATAGAAAAACCGAAAAACCTGACACTGACCTTTTCTTGAAAGGTTTTTGTTTTTACATGGCGAAACAGCTGATAAGTATGTATTTCTAAAATAGATCAGTTCCAGTTATGATGAGATAAAATACTACTCCTTCCTGACCATGACCTGACTTCTTCCGCTCTAGTTCTAGATTAAATAATATTTTCCCTATAAACCCAAATGAGCTGATTAGTTGACTCTAAAGATTCAAAAAATAAGATGATCCCAATAACAATTTCATGCCAGCCAAAACAAACAGTCTTTCTTAGATGATCTCGAATCCCAACAACTTCCAAATCACTTGGCAAAATGATAAAAACTTTTTAAAAAAAACTTACGTTCAATTACGTGGCTCAATTTGAAATCCCAAGTTTGATGAATTTCTTCCTCAGTATTTAGTAAATCTTAATTCTTTCAAATATTATTCAATCGTATTCAAAGTCAACTGAACTTTTTCTTCGAAACTGTATACAACAAGTGTTGTAGTTGTGTAGATTGCTTGTGATGATTTGATCCAACCTCCTCGTTCAATAGATATTCAAAAGGCAGTAAAATCTGGTTACGTAAAAATTATTTCAGAGAGACAACCTGAAAACTTTTTTTTTAAATTCTTGTTCGTTGAATAAATGGTGAGTGGGCTCTGGTGTTAATAGAAAGACTAATGATGATAATACTAAAATAAGTAGATAATAAGATCGTTCCTTTAGTTTGATTTGATCTCGAAAGAGTTGAAGAGAAATACTACGTGGCGAAACCCAAGCAGCAACAATATGGCAAGGACAAAAATAACCAATGATGTAGTATATGGGAAGAGAATATATGAATATGGGAGAATTACGTTTCAGAAATATAACGTGTGCAAGATTGAGTAGAACTAGAACTAGTAGAAGCCAGAAGGTAAGGTAGTCGTAAGTTCGTAACTCGTCTCGTAGTCGTTTTACAATTTACAACAGTACCATCATCGGACGAATGCATGCAATGAGTTTAGAGGAGGATCGACGACGCAAGCAAGCCAGCGTTCGTTCGTGCGTTGCGTTTATAGTACTTCGCTATGTTTGTAAAATATTTAGGTTTGGGGGGATGTGGGATACATAAATAAATTAAATGTCTTCATATTGCTCATTCTTCTATACGTAGGTCTAGCAAGCACACGTAAGCTTAAGCGCACGATAACTTTGCCATTTTCCCAACATACGAGTACGAATAGGACTCACTCGGGCTAGCAGCGCAGGTGTCATGTCATCAATGCAATGTCATGTCGTAATCAGAATCACGAGATGAATACCAATTCGGTTCGGTTGATGAAAGTTGTGGAAGCTTGGGGAATGGGAAAAGAGAAAGTATTTGGGAACGGAAAACGAAACATATTGGATCGTAATTGGGTAAAAGATGAACGATGAGAAGACTAGCAATTCACGCTTAGGGGGCTTAAAGCTACAGTAACATTCATTCCCGTGAATTTCTTGATTTAAATTTTAATAGTTTGTCCGACCTGTCGCAGACCCGGATTGTGTAAGTTTTGGTATATACCATTTTCATAGGCCATTCATTCATTTAATAAAAATGCAGGAATGCTGATAGATAGAACCAAATTACAAGGTCATACGATATTTTTAATGTCTCACTTTGCCCCAAAATTAAAAACCATTAAAATCAAAATTATAACATCTATCCTTTATTAAGGACATAATTCGTAATTGTCATACAAAACGTAATGAAAAATACGACAGCTTAATTAACTAAGGCACATTTTCAGGAACTACGGTGAATTCGTACATGTTGCTTCCTCGTTGAACCCTCAAGACTAGTTTGTCATCAGTTTTAACAATCTCATGAACTTGAGCAGCGGAAGTCACATACTGACCGTTTATGCTGACTATTACATCACCAGGTTGGATTCCGGATCTGTAGTCAAAAACAAATTGTGCGCCTGATTTGTTTAATGACTTTAATCAATCAATTGCAAATACAATATACATAACACCCATACAAGTTCAATCAAGTTATAATCTTACAAAAAAGCAGGTCCACCACGAACAACTTGCCATACAAATACTCCTTGGTTGACCACATTGATCCCTGTACGAGACTCAAGCTCACGTCGAATCGGATCAGTCAAAGTGAGAATCGTCAAGCCCATATAACGTTTATGATTGTGTGCGGTCCCAGTGGCTAATGAAATTAATTCGAAAGAGCAAGTTACGCCATAGGTCGAATTAGGATTTAGCATAGTTTCCATAAAATGAATTCCTTATAAGTCATATCTAGGTATGCCTTGTTACTTATGAAAAACACAATGCTAATTGTAAATTAAAATTAAACTACATAAATATGTATTACATTTACCTCTCCTCCTTTCTGCTCGCTCTAGAAATATTTTAGCGTGATCAATAGGTATTGCAAAGGAAATTCCAGATGTAACTTTCATCGAGTTAATTCCGATTGCTTCGCAGTCAAGATTGATTAAAGGGCCACCGGAATTACCAAAACTAGACAAAATAAATTTATAGTTAATTAAATATCTAAAATGTTGCAAATATAAAGCTAGTTGGCTATCTAGTATTAAAATATTTAATATGATACCGTTATTGCAGCGTCAGTCTGAATGTAATTGATATCGTTTGCATGAATTCCTAGTTCAGAGGCTTTGCGAGTGTTGCTGACAATTCCAGCCGTTACGGTATTGGACAAATTTAGAGGACTTCCTACTGCGACTACCCATTCTCCTTTTCGTGTGTCCGACGAACATCCCAGTTTCAATTTCGGAAGACCCCTCTAAAAATAAGATCAAATAGTTCATACTTGGACTATTGATCATCATCATCAGCTTTTGTAAACCCAAATCGCAGAGCCGAAGAAATTCAACGTTATCACTTACTGCTTTCACTCTAACAGTAGCAAGAATCGGATTCATAATCGACGTCTTCAACGTAGCCGGGATAGCACCTTCCATCTTTTAATTTCACCTGCGGTATATCAAATGAAATACTGAAAGACGTAGATCGTTGTCAGTTCATTCATTCAATTCAACATTTAGTCATTTATTTTAACATTTAAATAGGTGTGAAAAATCATACCGTGATTGAACATCGTTGTTTACCAGTTACTACGTGTGCATTAGTCAAAATTAATCCGTCTTCTCTCACAATAAATCCGGAACCATTGCTAGTATTTTGTGGCATACCGAACCAGTTTGCCGTTGAATGGTCTTTGACAACAATGCAAACAACTGCATCTTCGACTGCCTCCAAAACGTCAGCGATAAAATTAAACTGCTTTCGGCGACTTCCGCCCTCACCGGTCCCAGTGCCTTTATCTCCTTTCTCCGTAGCGTCATCATCCGTAGAAAACGGCTTTGCGGCCTCAACGGTGAACACAGATTTCAAGTTGTTCAGGATATCATATAAGTAATTCCTCTCGGTGTCATTTTCATTGAACTTGTCCTTGTGTGAAAGTTGATCATTTAATCCGTAGGTGAAAGCAAGTAGCATAATTGCCGCAAAAGATTTCAATTTTGTTGACCGTGCCTGGTCATCATAATTATGATAATTTCTGTCGTTGGTAGCAAATAAATCATTAAAACTTGAGGATCCTAATCCTAAAGTCCGATGAAACTTCGAACAGTTGATAATAGGTGAAACTAGCTCGGGTGAAAAATTTCTCTTTGGTTTGATCAAACTTTCTCCGAGTGCTGGAGTATTGTGAGCATGAGCGACGTTGTCATTATTGCGAAATTTTCCGACCTTTAGGAGACCGTAATGTTTAGTACGGAAGTTCGAGACCCTTGAGACTTGAAATTCATAGCACAACTGTTTCAAAAAGAGGTGCATGGCGACTCAAAATTATTGGCTTTTGCTTTAATAACTGGAATATTTAACCATTTACATCTTCTATAAAGAAAGAAGTCAAACTTCAAAATACGCGAAAAAATCATTAAGCTACTCATGAATTAATAATCACAGACACCAGTATCAGCCGAGCTTCGTCTGTTTTTAATTATCAACCGTACGGCATGGCCATGATATGACGATGATATACTGGGGAAAGCAATAATGATCTCACGTTCGTTTTATCGAAAAGCCTGTTGTGACTTTCGATGTTTTCAGTCGATGGTTCTACTACATGATTTAAAAAACAATCACACAGCTGTGACTGTTACACGTTGTTTTTAAAGTCTGCGTCTGTACTGCGGATTTGTTCATCATGTGTTTGCTTCAGCTGTTGATATCAGCTTGCCGCGATTTCCGGGCGGCATTATTAGTATGACTGCACTATTGGCCATTCATTCTGTTTGCACTACTGATGAAATGAAAATGAAATGAATACCGCGCAGCAATACCCGTTATTGTAAGGAAGAATATCAGATCAGATTATCAGGCTAGGCTGCTGTTGTGTCGTGTCTTTCATTTCATATGCTTTCATTCAGCCAGCACACAGAGCACTTACTTTGGGTACAAACAAAAAGTCAAACTTGGGAATGGGAATCGCATTGGTATGGACAAGTGGGGCATCATCATTGCAATAATGTAGGTTTTCACTTCACAACATGAAACAGTTCAGCTCAGCAAGCTCATCAGAGGAGAACCGAACGGATGAAAGCAAAGCAAAGCCCTTTTATCTTTTTCCAATTTTTTGACTGTTTCACATTTACTTTGGACGTAAACCGCTACTCATTTTTCGCCATTGATTAAGTTTAATTTTAACATTATTTGCTTTTGTGCCCTTAACGTTTATCTGAAGGATAATTTGTGATAGTGTGAAGTTATATGCTTTTAAATAATGTATGCAAAATCAAACATTAGCTTTCTCGACAAATCCGTTATTTTATGAAGCTGTAGGATAATTGTTCTTTAGTTTTTCGATGCTTACAATTAAAGCTAGCCAAACTGGGGAAATGGTAAGGTTTTCTATTACAAAAATGATGTAAAATAAACTATACATAGTGATCTATATATTTTTAACAAGGAATTTATGACATTAGTAGCAGCTGCAATAACGACTGCTTCTATATAATTAAGATCACAATTTTTGAATAGCACAGTTGATGGTTTAATGACCACAATATAATGTAATGTAATAGAAAATTGATGTGGTATAATTAATTTCCCGATTTAGGAGTGACTGGAGTTTGCTCCTCTAGGAATTTCGCATTGCCATTTCCCGCTCAGAAAATTCGCCTGGTAGAGAATAGTTATTTTTGAAGACTTCGACAGGTTTTCTTGGCTAAAGTTTCGAATTGATAATGTCGGGTAATTAAAAGAATTAACAAAGCGTGCTAAATTATTAGGCTTTGCAACATGATCACTGATCATAATAGGGCCTAGGTAAATATCTTATTTCTAATTTTTATCCATATTTAAAGGAGTTAACATGGACAAGGAAAACTCAGATTCAAAGGAGAATGAATATCCTACCCCAAAGTTTCCCAAATCCAAGTCGCAACCACAACTGGATGCAACACCATCTTCTGCTAACCATGGGGCCCTTAAACCAAAAAACATACGTGAAATGAGTGTTTGGGGGAAGGATGTACCATCCAGTATCTCGGAGCTTCAGCAAAGGCCTTTAAAGAACGCTTCACCGTTACGCCCGCTAAACTCACCGAAAAGTCGAAGCTACAAACAAAGGAAAAGTGTTCTTCCACCGACAAAGTTACGCTTTGACCATTGTTCAGATTCAGAGGAGTCCCCAGCGTGGGTGAAGCAGACGAGAGGCTGTAGGCGATCACTTAGTATGCCAACAGAATCTAATTCCTACGAGTCCGAAAATGTCCCGCAGTATGCGAACGCAAAAAGAGTTAAGCTATTTTCAGATGAAACTTCTCCGTACGCAGACTTAATCGGAGATGAAAATCAAAACCCCAAAGCTTCATCGTCCAGCACACTAACTCCAGCCGTCAAAAAGCTTTTTATGAACAAATCTCCGTCGGATTCGGTTTTGGATTGTAATAAAATCAAATCAGCAGTCGAAAGGATTGGGAACAACCCACACTTAATTGGCGATGGTAGCAAAGACTACATTTTACCCATCATAAAGAATGGAAAGCATCCGGATCTGAAAGAGATTTCGTGTGAAACATTAGCGCAATTGCTGGAACTACAGTCGGGATCTGAGGGAATCAGCTTCAAGATTATTGATTGTCGTTATCCATACGAGTTTGAAGGTGGACATATTAAAGGAGCGGTTAACTTGTACACCAAACGACAGATTACGAATGAGCTACTTGACTCCCAAACGATTTTGCCCAGCCCAAGTATTCGAAACAATAATCGTGGGATAGAAAGTAGGGAAGTTTTGATATTTCACTGCGAATTTTCTTCTCGGCGTGGGCCAGATTGCTGTCGATATTTACGGGCCTGTGATCGCTTACAAAATCAGTCAACATATCCTTTCCTGTTTTACCCGGAGTTGTATGTTCTTCATGGTGGCTACAAGGAATTCTTTAGCAAATTCCCTTCACTCTGTGATCCAAAAGCTTACGTTCCAATGGACCATCCCGACCATTCTGAAAAATATCGTCGTTTTAAATCAGAGTCGAAGCTCGCAATGTAAAATTGGGTCAAATATTTTGCCGCTTTGTAACTTTTTACCATTGTATTTGTTTAGATTTTCAGAGTTTTAAATTGAAAAATCGAAGACACATTTTAATATTTTAAAAAAAAGTTAAGCGTGTTGATGTTGATACCAAGGCTAATTTTTTACTCTGGGATTTCCGAACGAACATGCCATTGATAAGAAAATATTTCAACTATTTCCAGAAATTAATTTAATTCATATTTATTCAGAATAATATATTGATAATGATATTTGTAATCTTAACGCAATTTAGCTAAATTCAAAAAATACGGTTTTCGTAAAGCTTCATTTCGTCAGAAAGTATGTATTGGTTTTCATGTTGAAATGATTTTAGTTTCTAGTGATCTCATTTTTTGTAAAACTGTGGTAAGACAAAAATCATAAAAAACCGAAAATAAGATAAAATGGGCATACAATATGGTACATGTAATAAACTTTTTTCACAACTCATAATTCATTCAGGCCGATAACATCTTTCCCTCATTGAAGCCAGAAATTATTCCTTTTGCGAAGTAAGATGCATTTTCTAATCTACCTACCGTTTTATGTAATTTAAATGAATCGTTCTTAAAATTCTTTCAATATTCTTGCACATATTCGTCTTAAATTTAATGTATGAAAATTTGTTATTTAAAAATTGCATTATGCAGTGTAAATTCAATGTACCTAATCTGTCCAATTTATGATGTTTTCATATATGTTTTACGTTTTGCCGTTTTGGCTTCCTCATGTCTATCAACGTAGGCAAAATATTTTTTTATATTTCGTATTTATTTAAATGCCAAAATTATGCGTTCGCTACATTTTGAATACTACAAACATGAAAATATGTCTGTAAAATATATTTTCGGGAGATATTACTGCAGAATAAATACTTCTTGAAATTAGTTTGTAAACTCTGTTGGATCGACGAGTTTTTATTTCTTTTTTGATTCATGATTCATGTGCTAAATTTTTAAAAATCCTTAATATTGCCCTCACAATTCGCAAAGTGGACGGACAAACGAACAATTAAGTACCAGCGCTCCAATTCTTAAGCTTCGGCTTGCATATAGGTAACTTTCAAGATAAAATGAACAAAGCGAATCAACGAAATAAATACTTTTCCCCGCTATTAGAGTCAGAATCCTCTCTGTTCTAGCTTGCATCAGAGTACATTCAGTCAGCTGAAATGTTCATTCTTCACTCGCTCATAAAAAATACAAAAATTATTGAAAACCATGCCCCGCAGTTACTTCAATAGTAACTTCTGAAAGGAATTGACTTCGAATTAGTATTGGTAATCAAATCATTACTCCTTGTCTTTTAATCCCGTTTGACCTGTTGCTGACACTGACTTGACATGTCGCGTGATTTCGTTTGTTAGCAGTGAAACATATTTTCGCTGTGGTGTGCACGTGGTTCTTAATTGATGCTCTCATACAGTTTTAAATGAATATCACTCCGATTCGTTCATCTCCTGTTCCGCCCTCGACTAAATCACATTCTTCAACTGTTGTCAATCCATTGTGCATAATTTTGGTTAAAAATGGGAGCAAGGGAGACAGGTTGTTGTTTAGATATCCATATTCTAAAAAGTTCAAGAATACTGACAAAAATGGTGCCGCAGCGGGTCGGGGAAAGGTAAAAAGAGGTGGTGGAAGTAATTCGGATGAAGGGAAAAACTGTTCATTTCAATCATCTAGCGGGGCGAGGAGTGGCATTCGTTCTAGTGATTTGTCAATCACTCCAGGCGCCAGTACTAATTTAGACACTTCTAAAACTGGAGCTTCTGATAAGGAGGGATCTCAGACAAATGGTAGTAGTGCAGATAATGGGGCCGCTGCTGCAAGTCCTGGAGATCAATCGCCTCAACAAGAACAGGCTCCAAATACCACTACTCTTACGTCAACGGCTACAAGCCCGGTCGTCACCTCTGCTACATCCTCAGTCGTAACCAGCAAGTCTCCAACCCTTATTGGAACTACAACGAAATCTTTATTTGACACTCCTCTCTCACAGCTTTCTTCAAAGTCTTTTACATCGCCTCCATCTGCTATTGGAACAACTGCCACCCCAGATTTTGGCTTGCCACGCATACGAAAAATTTCCCGAACTACGACAGCACCTGTGATTTCGAGGGGCGATGGAGAAAATCCTTATTCCGTTTCCAAAAATCCAAATGATGACTTGTTTGCGGAACCCGGTTTTGCTGGCTCCACTACGGACGGGAGAAAGTTTTCATTGGATGGTAGTGAAATGCTCAGTCAGTTAAGTGATAAGGATCTATCTAATTTATTGGCTGTGAACTCAGACCTAGCAGAGCGAAAGTTTGAGCTAAAGCTTAATTTTGTACGCTTTGTTGGTCACCCGACGCTTATGCATAATCCGAGGGATGTTCGACCTATAAACCCAGAGTAAGTGGAAAAGTAAAGAATTTCAAAATATTTTGAAATGTTTTTCAGAAATAAGTTTAAAAAACACAAGGTACAAATTTTTATGCTTTTTTTATTTGATTCAGATTTCAGACGTCAGTGAAAATATTTCACATCGTCTTTTGTCTAAACGCTGCTGCCAGTCATTACCATTGTCAAATGCTTCTTCGACCTTAGCAAAAGGCTTGGAATCGGTCTCAGACACGAGGAATATCGCTGTGGATTCTTGAATCAGGAAATGAGAAAAATTATTGCTACCCACGATGAAGCTTGTACTGCTGCTTCAGAACATCTAGAGGAAAGAGAAGACCCGGACAACGTGCAGGAGAAAGTTTTCGATGACATCTTGACAAAAAGTAAATTGGCGCAACTAATGAAGCGCGTTTATGATGACGTCTGCAATACCGGATATACTTTTGCCCGAATTAATAATTGGGTTCAAATCAGTTTTTGTTTGCCCCATCGTGTTCATGTCTTGCCGTAAGAAACTGAATTTCCTTTCTAAACTACTACATGCTTTCTCTTTTACCGATATTGATCCGGGTGGTCATGCCCTTTTGCATTGTAATTTTTATCTGTTCAGGTTCAGAAAACACGCGGCCTTAGTCGAACCTGAGAGTATTCATCGATGCCTGGAAGCTATACGGCCTTATCACGCTTTACTTTTACTTGTGGAGCCTGATTCTTTGATTTCTCGATTTTGGCTTGACTGTTCCTCAACCATTCCCAGGCTACTTCAGGTATACTCCCCCTTAAAAAGCCTTCAAACTTTAGCAGCAGACGCAGACCTAACTTTGTCTCAAGTTGTGGAAATTGCATCGCATCTCGTTTATTGGGCACATGCAACTGTGATTTATCCTCTGTGCGAATCCAACGTGTATTTTATGGCACCAGACTTGCCCATTGACTCTGTTGAGTTAGAGGCGGCATTTCGGAAACAGTTTCCGCAACTTTCTTTACTCCAAGTTTTCTCTGATTTTTCTTTAGCCATACCACTTGGAGAAAGAATGAATCCAATGATTGGTAAGTTAAATAGTTTGCTTAGGACTTAGGAATTCTTTTAAAAAATGTGAAATAAATCAAATTCCTTTTCTTAGGTGGGACATACAGCCAATCGCAACTGGTGGATTTGGTTACGTGGATGCTTCAAAGACGACTTTTGATTCAACTTCATACTTACATTTATATGGCCACTTTACTTGATGGAAGTGGAAGCGATAACCAACTAGACCAAATCAATGTAAGTGTTGACCCAGACATAAGTCTAAATTTGAACTTGCGTTCATTTGACTTCCCAGAAGAAGATGACGCCACCGTTAGTGATACATACTCTGAAGTTACCGCGGAAGAAGTAGGACTTGTCAGCCCCATACATGTAGGTCAATTGCGTCCATTTGACTTCCCAGAAGAAGATGACGCCACCGTTAGTGATACATACTCTGAAGTTACCGCGGAAGAAGTAGGACTTGTCAGCCCCATACATGTAGGTCAGAATCAACAACAACAACCATCCGAGAACGCTCAGGACGACACGACAGATATCAAGGGAAATACAAACGCTGCCAAAGATAACAGTGTGCATGAAAGCCCTTCACAGGACTCTGATTCGCAAATTAGTAAGGAGAAAGCAACGCAAAATAACAATAATGACGAGATTGTGGAACCTTTAGACAAATACAGATCATCCCTTCCCGAGCTAAATAACGAGGCAGTTAAACGAGCCATAGGCATGGTTAACAAAGCTTCAATAAGCTTACAAGACATCAAAATGTTCTCAAAACTGTCAAAATATTTTAACGGAGAATTTCATATTGAAGAAATCATGTATCGCGAAAATGTGAGAAGGTCACAGTTATTGCTTTTACTTGACAAGTTTAGAGAATCTTTAATTACTGTTGAGAAGGAAGATGCGGACATAAGTTTTTTTCGAGCAAATGAAACTTTTAACTGATTAATTCTAATTCGTGTTGAATTCTTATAATTTGAGACGGAGCAGAATTTTGACTGAGGTCCGACCCCGTATGGGAAAGACAAGCCGAAAAACAAAATGAACGTTATAATGTCACATCAAATCAATAAATGTCGATAACAAAACTGTTTTTTTTTTTCATTTTCTCGGGCATCATAATGTATGTATTCATGAATGAAAGAATAAATATTACGTCATTGACTCATATGAACGCAGGGAATTGTTCCACCTGCCGCAGGCAGAACGATGGGTATAATTTTAAGTTTAAGTAATAAAAACTCGGACTAATCTTAAATTTGACACTTTTATTTTACACATTTGTGCATAACGCGCATTAGATTAGAGCTTAATTATAATGGCACATGACATGAAATGAAAACATAGCTTTTGTTGAAGAGAGAGGGTCGAATTGTATGTGTTTCATATATCGCATAAGTGAACTTTATCGACAAAAACAAATATAATACTGGTTAATTAATCAAAATTCACGGGATGCAACTGGAAATGGAAAATCATCGCATCCTTTAAAATTCTACCATACCACGAACATCGTTTGCATTTTTAATTTAATCGAATAATTTTACAACTTACAACCTGAACCAGCTCCAGCTCATATCTGTACATCCCATATCCATTCCATATCACTTCACCTCGTTCATTGAAGCGGGTTTTATTGCAACATGCATGTGCTTTTATTTATTTACATCTCTAAATGCACTTTCATTTCATAAGCATGACTTGTGCCTATGTGTGAGCGAAGCAGAAACTTATTGTTTTGCTAAATGTCATGAATGAGTCGTACTGGAATTTATTAGTGGAACAATTAAGGTTGAAATCATACTGAAACAGTGAGAAATAGAAATATATTCGTCACTTCACACCTTTGTTACACGTTACACAAAGGTGTAATTAGTTTGACAAAATGGCTACCGACAGTTTGCCCCCACTATCTGACAATGGGATTGCGTATATCAAGCCAGAATATGTTTGGAAAAAGCCTTCAAGTGAAGACGATACAGTTAGTGGAAACGGCGAAGCGATTAAGGTTAAAAGCGAACCCCCGGATAAAGGTGGAGGGGAACCGCAACTGAAAAAATTAAAAGTTGAGGATAGTGCGAATGAGAGTTCGAATAAAAAGCAAGACGACAGACAAAATTACAGGGAAAGAAAAAGAGGTCTGAATTAAAAATTAATACCAGCTTGTATGGACTTGTACTTTAACTGAATTACGTATTTGTAATGTTTTACCTTTGCAGGTCAAAATAAACCGAAAGATCGCCCAGCTCCAAAAAAGGAGGCAAAAGAAGAAAAGCTGTGCCCACATTTACTAGATGGTCCACAGGATACTCCTTGTTCTTATCTTCCCAGCTGCCCATTTTTACACGACATTGACGTATACTTAGGTAAATTTCGAATATCGAATATAATGATAATTTCCAGAGGTTGAAATGTAG